>CAUYLG010003315.1:0-58028 GCA_963573385.1 Cacajao melanocephalus | reverse complement strand
TGTGGCTCCTCCGCCGGGAATCTCCTAGTCTGTGGGCAACAAAAATTCGTCTGAAAGTGCGGCGTCCACTCGCTCTCTGCGCTTTCACTGGGAGCTACAATCCTGAGCTGTTGTTAATCGGCCATCTTGGATCTCTCCGTCGGAATTTTACTCTTGTTGCCCAGGCTGGAGTGCAGTAGCATAATCTTGGCTCACTGTGACCTCTGCCTCCCAGGTTCGAGTGATTCTCCTGCCTCAGCCTCCTGAGTAGCTGGGATTATAGGGGTCCACCACCATACCTGGAGAATTTTTTGTATTTTTAGTAGATATGGGGTTTCACCATGTTGGCCAGGCTGATCTCGAACTCCTGACCTCAGGTGATCCACCTACCTTGGCCTCCCAAAGTTCTGGGATTACAGGCATGAGCCACATAATAATATGCCCAGCCTGCATTATTATTTATAAGCATCATTTACAATAATGAGTTCTGATGAAAGCTAAAAATTTTATTCATTGAGGAATATATAGAAAATAAGTTCTACCTGACCAAGCTGTCACTGTAAGTAGGAAATTGCTTCACATGGGGTGGATCCATGAAATAGCAAGACATTTGAAGAAAGAAAAATCCAGCTCATTAGAATGCCTTGCCTACTTGTTGACAAATATAACTTAGCTATATTCCATAATATCCAGATGGGCTGATTTTTCACTTTTCATCTTTAGCTTTGGGCAGCATGTCTACATGGCTTTAGACTCATGGACTTACAGAATGAAAAATAGAAATTGTTCTGAGAGCTTATCTAATTAATCTCCTCAGTGTTAGAAACTTGCTAAGCATTTATGCTTTATCTAAACACATTCAGTGAAAGAGCTGCTACAACTGCAGTGGAAATTTATCTTCATTTCTAACTGAAATCATTCCAGTTGTAAACCCAATTAATTTGTTTTGTTTTATCCTTAAGCAGTATCTTCCAAATCAACAAGGCCCAAAGCTTTTTCATTATCTTTTCCTCTTCCCCTTCTACCTCCCTCTGAGTCTTGTCACCAAGTTCAATTTGCTGCTGAGTCCTATTGATTGTCTATAGTTCTGCCATGTAGCTGGAGAAGTTCTTTCTATCCATGTTCAGATCCCCACTCCGTCATGCTTTTACCTTAGTCACCACATCCTGCTGTGGCCTTTCCTGTTTCTAGACCCTCGTCCTTGCTGTCCATTTTGCTCCTCAAAACCACATCCATCTTTCAAAGCCATTGCTCTCCTCAAAGGTTTTCCTAAGTAAAATTATGATAGGATAGTTTGGACTTCTCAGTTTTACATCAAGGCCTCCCTACGTGAGACTGCCCTTTTTATCCAGCCTCATCCTTTATAACTCCAGCTCTGCTTCTGTTCAGCTAGTTTTCTGTCTTTCAAAGTGCTCCCATTGTTTCTCCACATCTTTTCTCCTGTAAATTATTTCCTCAGAGAGTAGACAGTCCCTCTCCTTTTGACCATTGTATGGCTAAATGATTTGAAAACTGTGGTGATAAAGGATTCAACTTTTGTTATTAGTCCATTGTAGGAGAGCAGAATTGAGAGGATAGATTGATGACATGGGATTTGCAGCTATGAGATATCTGTGCTTACACACGAGCTACGTACTGTATGGTTTCCTTAGACCAGAACCTGGGAAAGATGGGAAGTTATGAGACAGGGGTTCTTAATGGGTTCAGACCCCCCACTCCCTCATGGATCTCTAGAAAATCCATGAATGGGATTCCAAGGACCTGTGAACCTCCTAAAATCACATGCAAAGATTCATGTGTATGTGCATTTGTTTTCAGGGGGTGAATCCACAGTTCTCATTAAAAGACAGCACATTTGGCAAACAGCTTTAATTAGGGATTTGGCCAAAAGAGTGTGGGAAGTTGAGAATGAGCCAGACCAATGTGAAACTTGCCACCCCATGCTACACCGTAGTGCTAGAATCTTTGCTTAGATGCTGTGCTTGGGAAATTCAAGGTGAAGAAGCCAAGTCTCACTAAAGGCTGAGCCAAGCACTATCACAGGCCAGGAGAACATACACAACTCAATCCTAGAGCCCCTAGAGGGTCAGAGTCCCAAGACTTCTTAGGCCCAGATTGGAAAAGGACTTTTCTCACTGAGAAAGGCCAGAGATCAGTGAAACCACAGATTTGGCTGATTCAGGGCATTGATTTTGGGGGTAGGATGCAACTGTTGGGGAGAAGGGAATGTGGGGCATCCTTGAAAGGACTAACCTCCTTTTTAACAAGGCCATTCTAAAATAATTTCAGGCAGGGGCATCCTTGTAGATGAAAAGAGGTACAGGGACCTGTATGTCGTCAGAACATGTTATTGGTTAAGAAATTTGAGACTAGAATTTAGCTCTCTAAGTTTCATATCTGTTATCTCCTATGTTCAGCTTTTTTGCTTTCGTATTTATTTATCTTGAGTTTTCCTTTCAGTACTTGAAAAAGATGTTTTGAAGGTGTGACTCTGAAGAAGAGGAAACTTAGGAAAGTGGTAGGGTATCGGGGGAGGGTGATAGGGTCTATCTTACCTGAACAGTGGAAAGCAAGATGGTACAGCTGGTAGTGAGGAGAACTCCCTTTCTGCAGCTCTGACTGATGTTTGCCAGAAGGGGCTTCCACTTACAGCACTCCCACACCCAGTCTCCATAGCCTACCTGTCCTATGATCACTTTCAATTCCATGGGGCTGTATCTCTGCTGACCTTTGACTAATCTGTCACTCTATCCTCTTAACTATGGACAAGGTTGGGAAGATTTCATCAAATAGCATGCACTCCAGTTGAGGACACATATTGTGCATATCACTAGTTTGAAAAAGGGGGTTTTAACATTTATTTCTGTCTCTCCCTCTTTGTGTTTATCTTTTCCAGTAATATTCTAAGTTCCTTTAGGGCATTTGGAGTCAGATACATGGGTTGAAATCAAGGATCTTCTACAATCTAAGCTATTTAAAATAAACTATACAAACTTCCTAAACCATAATTCTTCATTTTTAGTCAATTAATTGCTAATTGATAGGCATGTGATCAATTCACTGTAGTCATTTATAAATACTGGATACTGAGAATTGAGATTGATCATATTTAAGGGCAGAAAGATATATTTAAAAGCAAACTGATTAAAACAATGTATCTTAAATTCCCACATGCTAAATATAATAAAAGTAGGGCTTTTTAATAAAGAGACACTTCAGAAATAAATGAATTCAAATTTAACTAAGTAGAATTCATTGGTAAATTAGATCCCATATTACAACTATGAGGTATAAAAGGAGAATGTCTAACAGGTTTCAGGAAATCAAGTGCAAATAAATGCAAGAGCAGGAAGTTCACTGTATGTAGTTTCTTTATTAAGAAGTATTATTAAGATTATTAAGGGAAGAAGGATCCATAGCTTATATCATCTGGCAGAACAATCTAATGTTGCTGAGTTAACAAAATAGGTTAATACTATAATTTAAACTGCTGGTTGCAGCTTGATAATCATTGAATGTTAGTGAAATTGATGGATTCTAAATAGTTAGGATTATTTTATGACCTATTTTCTTTTTCTTTCTTTCTTTTTTTTTTTTTGAGACAGAGTCTTGTTCTGTCGCCCGGGCTGGAGTACAGTGGCATGATCTTGGCTCACTTCAACCTAGCCTTCTGGGTTCAAATGATTCCCATGCCTCAGACCCCCTAGGAGTTGGAACTACAAATGTGTGCCACCATGCCTGCCTAATTTATATGTATATATATATATTTTAGTACAGGCAGAGTTTCACCATATTGGCCAGGCTGGTCTCAAACTCCTGTCTTCAAGTGATCTGCCTGCCTTAGCCTTCCAAAGTGCTAGGGTTATAGGTGTGAGGCATGGTGCCTGGCCTTTAAAATGACCTATTTTCTAAGAAAATAAAGTTTCAAGTTTACTAACAGAAACTATGCAAATGAAAAGAGATCATACCTTAGTAATGGGAAATCGACAAGATGAAAGATGTAAAAGGGTTGTATTTTCCCTACAAAAAGATTTTCTGACTGAAGTTAAAAATCTGACAATATAATCCATAGAAGAAATTAAAAAAAAATTGATGAAAAGTTAGCAGATGGCATAGAAACATGGTCTTAGAAGTATAAATAAAATAGCATGTGATGAGAAAGATATATTGAATAAGAAGAATATAATGGCTTTAATTTTACATCTCAAACAATGTGGCGATTAACAAGAAAGCCTGAAAAATGTATCAAAGCTAAATGTTGGAAATATAAGAAGGAATGAAATTGTAACTGAAAAGAAATCTTCACTGTTAGGATAATAAATATTTTATAATTTTTTATCTTTTGTAAAAATAAGCTATTCTTTAATGTGAATTAATACAAATGGAAAGGAAAAATGGTCAGAAAATACAATATTTTTCAAAATTTTAAGGATCTTTTGAAAATGGATATAATTGTGAGCTTTTTTCTTCAGATGTCTCTGATGTAGGAGTTTGCAGAATACCAGCATCTTGGCATTACTGAGGAAAAAATAATCCTCTTTCTTTCATGTGACACTTTAGGAGGCCTCAGATGCCCTTGGATACCTTTCAGGTATCTGAGCCCCAGGCCAACAGGTCCCAGAGGCTGTGGTTTACACGGCACATTCCTGGTCCTTAGAATTAATACATGGTTCCATAATACAAACTATCTTCTAGACTCTGGAACCCCCTTGGAAAGCCACACTCCAGCATTCTTAATCTCATGTAGCTGCAGATGAGTGAAGAGTTTGGTGGGGACCTGCTTGATTAAGTGGATCTTAGATTTGATGTTGTGATATGGTCTGGCTGTGTCCCACCCAAATCTCAACTTGAATTGTATCTCCCAGAATTCCTATGTGTTGTGGGAGGCACCTAGGGAAAAGTAATTGAATCATGGGGGCTGTTTTTTCCCGTGCTATTCTCGTGATAGTGAATAATTCTCATGAGAGGTGATGGGTTTATCAGGGGTTTCTGCTTTTGCTTCTTCCTCATTTTTCTCTTGCCACTGCTATATAAGAAGTGCCTTTGCCTCCCACCATGATTCTGAGGCCTCCCTAGCCAGGTGGAACTGTAAGTCCAATTAAACCTCTTTTTGTTCCTAGATTTGAGTATGTCTTTATCAGCAACATGAAAAAGAACTAATATAGTAAATTGGTACCAGTAGAATGGAGTGTTGCTGAAAAGATACCCAAAAATGTGGAAGCAACTTTGAAACTGGGTAACAGGCAGAGGTTGGAACAGTTTGGAGGGTTCAGAAGAAGAGAGGAAAATGTGGGAAAGTTTGGAACCTCCTAGAGACTTGTTGAATGGCTTTGACAAAAATGCTGATAGTGATATGAATAATGAGATCCAGGCTGAGGTGGTCTCAGATGGAGATGAGACACTTGTTAGGAACTGGAGTAAAGGTGACTCTTGTTGTGTTTTAGCAAAAAGACTGGCAGCCTTTTTCTCCTGCCCTAGAGATTTGTAGAACTTCGAAAATGAGAGAGATGATTTAGGGTATCTGGTGGAAGAAATTTCTAAGCAGCAATGCATTCAAGAGGTGATTTGGGTGCTGCTAAAAGCAATTTGTTTTAAAAAGGAAAACAGAGCATAAAAGTTCAGAAAATTTGCAGCCTGATGATGCAGTAGAAAAGAAATATCCATTTTTTCTCTTCTTTTAGGAGAAATTCAAGCCAGCTGCAGGAATTTGCAAAAGTAGAAGGAGCCTAATGTTAAACCCCAAGATCATGGGGAAAATATCTCCAGGCCATGTCAGAGACCTTCATGGCAGAGTTTCATGTCACAGCCCTGGAGGCCAAGGAGGAAAAAATGGTTTCATGGGCCAGGCCCAGGGCCCCCATGCTGTGTGCAGCCTAGGCATTTGGTGCCCTGTGTCCCAGCTGCTCTAGCCTAGATGAAAGGGGCCAAGGTACAACTTGGGCTGTTGCTTCAGAGGGTGGAAGCCCCAAGCCTTGTCAGCTTCCACATGGTGTTGAGTCTGCAGATGCACAGAAGTCAAGAATTGAGGTTTGGGAACTTCTACCTAGATTTCAGAAGATGTATGAAAACGCCTGGATGCTAAGGCAAAATTTGCTGCAGGGGTGGGGCCCTCATGGAGAACCTCTGCTTGGGCAAAGTGGAAGGGAAACATGGGGTCAGAGCCCCCAAGCAGAGTCCCTACTGGGGCACCACCTAGTGAAGCTGTGAGAAGAGGGCCACTGTCCTCCAGACCCCAGAATAGTACATCCACTGGCAGCTTGCACATTGCACCTTACCCTTGGAAAAGCCACAGATACTCAACACCAGCCAGTGAAAACAGCAAGGAGGGAGGCTGTACCCTGCAAAGCCACAGGGGTGGAGCTGCCCAAGACCATGGGAACCCACCTTTTGCATCAGTGTGACCTGAATGTGAGACCTGGAGCCAAAGGAGATCATTTTGGAGCTTTAAAATTTGACTGCCCCACTGGATTTCAGACTTGCATGGGCCCTGTAAACCCCTTTGTTTTGGCCAATTTCTCCCATTTGGAATGACTGTATTTACCCAATACCTATAACTCCCATTATATCTAGGAAGTAACTAGCTTGCTTTTGATCTTACAGGCTCATAGGCAGAAGGGACTTGCCTTGTCTCAGATGAAACTTTGGACTGTGGACCTTTGGGTTAATGTTGATATAAGACTTTAGGGGACTGTTGGGAAGGCATGATTGATTTTGAAATGTGAGAACATGAGATTTGGAGTGGCCAGGGATGGACTGATATGATTTGATTATGCCCCTACCTAAATCTCAGCTTGAATTGTATCTCACAGAATTCCCACGTTATAGGAGGGACCAAGGGAGACATAACTGAATCATGGGGGCTGGTCTTATGATAGTAAATAAGTCTCATGAGGTCTGATGGGTTTATCAGAGGTTTCTACTTTTCTTCCTCATTTTTCTCTTCCTGCTGCCATGTAAGACATGCCTTTCACATCCCACCATGATCCTGAAGCTTCCCCAGCCATGTGGAACTATAAGTCCAATTAAACCTCTTTTTGTTCCCAGTTTTGGGTATGTCTTTATCAGCAGCACGGAAATAAACTAATACATGCTTTAACAGAGAGACTTAAGTGAGGTGTGGTTTGAGGAGAAATGATGCAGTTCGTTTTTCTTTAATGAGATTCACTTTATATTTGGGTGAGGTAAGACCCATCCAAGGATCTCTGAGACTAGAGGAGACTGATTAAGACCATGTAGGGGAGTGAAAACTTCTTGCTGCCTGCAGGGAAAGGAAACAGAATGTTTTTGTTTTTGTTCTTAATAATTTCAACTTTTATTTTAGATTCAGGGGATACACGTGCAGGTTTATTACCTGGCCGTATTGTGTGATGCTGAGGTTTGGAGTGTGATTGATTTTTTCACCCAAGTACTAAGCATAGGACCCAGTACTTTTTCAACCCTTGCCCTGCTCCCTTCCTCCTCCCTCTGTTAGTCTCCAGTGTCTATTGTTCCCATCTTTATGTCCATGTGTGTTCAATGTTTGGCTCCCACTTATAAGTGAGAGGATGTAGTATTTGCTTTTTTATTCCTATGTCAATTCACTTAGAATGATGGCCTCCAGCTGCATCCATGTTGCTGCAAATGACATAATTTTGTTCTTTTTTTATGGCTGCATAGTATTCCATAGTGTATATGTACCATATTTTTTTTTTATCCAATCCACTGTTGATGGGCACCTAGGTTGATTCCATGTCTTTCCTATTGTGCATAGTACTGCAATAAACACATGAGTACATGTGCCTTTTTGGTAGAACAATTTATTTTTCTTAGGGTGTATATCTAGTAATGGGATTGCTAGGTTGAATGGTAGTTCTGTTTTAAGTTATTTGAAAAATCTCCAAACTGCTTTCGACGGTGGCTGAACTAATTTACATTCCCATCAACAGTGTATAAGTGTTCCCTTTTCTCTGAAGCCTTGCCAGCATGCATGTCAGAAACACTACCCAGACAGTGTGGGTGACCCTATTCTAAGCTCTCTTCACACTCAGTATTTCTTCTTGCTACTTTGTGCTACATTAAATAATTATCTGTCCAGCCCTTTCTTAAATGTCTCTTCTCCTGCTGGAATTTAGGCTCCCTAAAGGTAGGCAATAGTTCAGCCTTGCTCCCATTCTCTCCGTAGCATTGACCCTGTGTCTTGTGAACAGTGTATGCACATTGAGTATTTGCTGGGTGGATGAATAAGTGCTCTTGAGATTAGTGTCATCTTTTCAGTAGGTGTTGACTGGGGGCCAGGTGCAGATCTGCGCTTGGTCAGCTAATTGGATGTGAGTGGGGAGGGGTGTATGTGAACAACCAAATGGATAGGCTGTAGGTGGCAAATGAGTGTGCAGAACTTGTCTTTTCCAGGGAGTGAAGGCCCTGTGCTGGTCTTCCCACAGTCTGTCCACCTTCTTCCTCCCCGTCACAAAGGTCAAAGCCTTGATGTTATCTTGTTGAACCTATGAGCATGGACTGGCTTTTCTAGAACCTGGAGGAGAATGGACCCTGGTAGCTTGGTTTAATCGTGAAACTTACAACATCAATGCATCTTAGGAAGCATCTAGCCCACTCTGAGTGAGGAAGCAGGTGTGAGGAAATTAAACAGCTTGGTCAAGGCTAAGGCTAGTTTATGACAGGATGAGCTTCCTGCTGTCTTACTACCTGGCCAGTTATCTTTTATCTGCTACACATGGATTTCACCATTGAGCTAAGAAATCTTGAGCCAATTTTTGTGTCTTGTTCTAGCACAAGCAAATTACATATTCAAAGCACAAAGGCATGGCACCAAGAAGTATATGTGAGGGGCCAAATCCTCTGTTTCAGGCTCTTTCCTGATGATAAGGTGACTCTCTGAATGTGACCTCCAGAGTTCCTTTAGACCAGCACTATGCAATAGAGATATCATGAGAGACATATATGTAATTTCAAATTTTTTAAAAACTAAAAAGAAACAGGTGAAATTAATTTTAACAGTATATCTTATTTAACCAAATGTATTGAGAATGCTATCATTTCAACACACAATAACCTAAAAAATCATTCATAAGATAGTAGAAAAGACAATATATGCCACCACATGCATACAACACTAATTATGTGATACAATGGTGATGCAATCCCTGGATCATTCTCAGACCTGAGGACTTCAGAGAAAGAACACTGGTTCTTTGGTGCTGTTTGATAGAATTAAAGATCTGCTTATTAGTTGGTCCTTATTTGACAGATGTCTTGCCCTGTATCTGCAGAGAATGAATGTCCAACAAAGACACAGAAAAGAGTCTGAACAAACAGGCCTTGTTGAGTTCCCCCTGTTTGTTTCCATTACATCATACTCCTTTTTGTCCAATCATATTTCTCCACAACCATCCACTTCTTTCATCAGACTTAGCAAAAAAATCCACAATTTTTCCTGGGTCTTTGGGTCTTCACTTCTGACGACTCATGTAAAACTTTGTTGAATTTGTTATATACATTTCTTTTGTTAATGTTATAGGGATGTCAGCCATGACCTTTATGGGAGTGAGAAAAAATGTTACTTTTTCTCCCCTATGGAGTTATAGTGAGGAAAGGAAATTGACTTTTTAACAGGACTTTACAAAGGCATTAAAGGATGTTTTTATTTCAAAGGAGGAAGCATTAGTCAAGTCATACCTGAACTGTCTTTCCTATTATCAACTGCTGTCACCTGGTGGCAAATTTAAGGAATAGCAGAAATGTTCTGCATTGAACAGTAATGTTCTCTTGATATTTGGCAAAATGGAATTCAGACTCTGGCTCTAGCACATGATAAAATTAAGATTCACATGATTACATTAAGTTTCTTGACAGAGCTAGGATTTATTATAAACTAATGCTTTAGGTCGTCTTTCTTTAGGTAATAACAATAACCAATATTTATTGAAACTGTACTAAAGACCAGGATCTGTTTTAAGTGCTTCACATGGATTATCTTATTTATTATTTATGAAACTTCTATGAAGTGGATGTCATTATTATCTTCTTTTTATCTCATTGAGGCATTGACGGGTTGAATAACTTGAACAGATCACACCACTGATAGATGGTAGAGTCAGAATTGTAACTCCAGATCTGATTCCTGTGTCTGTGCTCTTTACCACTGCTTTACAATGAACAACTAAGCTAAGAGAGCCAACAAGGAGAATAAACTAGAAGTGGGAGATTTGATTTTGAGTTTTGGCTCTAATGCTACCTAGTTAATAATACTTTATTGTTTCAAGAGATTTAAATTAGTCTGGCCTTGGTCATATTCCCTTTCTCTGGGTCCCATTTTCTCTTATATAAAATCATGAGATTTCTCTTATATAAAATCAGGTTCTTCAAGCCTGGCTTTATGATGAGCTGGACGTTCAACATACATGAGAGAGGGATGAGAAGGTAGTGGGTGTTTGGCTGGTGGGGTTGATAATCCTATCAATACCACCTCTTTTACTTCTTTTGTATGACTTTCTTCTAAAGTTTTGGTTCTACAAACATTGTAATGACTTAAAGATAATCTAGAAACAACTGGGCCAAGCTCTTTGCAGGACTTTCAGAAATACCAGGTGGAGAGAATATGCTTAAGCAATGGTAGGTGGAGAGAGTCACTAAGACAGTGTTCTAGTGATCTTCAGGAGAGAAGTAGTAGAAACTCCATGTTATTTAAATGCCTCCAGCATTACATTTTTAAATACAGTCGTTTCTATGGTATATTCATAATATACATTTATAATTTGCTTAAAATATTGCAAAGACGTTTGTCCATGGAAAACACCTAAAAGGAAAGTGTTAGTCTATTTTCACACTGTTATAAAGAATTACCTGAGACTAAGTAATTTATAAAGAAAGAGGTTTAATTGACTCATAGTTCCTCAAAGGCTGGGGAGACCTCAGGAAACCTGTAGTCATGGCAGAAGGGTAAAGGAGAAATAAGGCATGACTTACACGGCAGTGGGAGAGAAAGAGAGAGTGAAGGGAGAAGTGCCACACTTTTAAACCATCAGATCTTGTGACAACTCACTTACTATCACAAGAACAGCATAGGGGAAACTGCTCCCATAAGCCAATCACTTCCTACCAGATCCCTCCCTCAACATGTGGGAATTACAATTTGAGATCAGATTTGGGTGGGGACACAGAGCCAAACCATATCATTCTGGCACAGCCCCTCCCAAATCTCATGTCCTTCTCACATTTCAAAATAAATCATGCCTTCCCAATGGCCGCCCCAAATTTTAACTCATTCTAGCATTAACCCAAAAGTCCAAGTCCAAAGTCTCATTCCAGACAAGGAAAGTCCCTTCCACCTATGAGCCTGTAAAATCAAAAGCAAGTTAGTTACTTCCAAGATATTTTAAAATGGTGGTACAGGCATTGGGTAAATGCTCCTATCTCAAATGGGAAAAATTGGCCAAAACAAAGGGGCTACAGGCCCCATGTAAGTCCAAAGGCCATGAGGGCAGGTCATTATACCTTAAGCCTCCAAAATACTCTCTTTTGACTTCATGATTCACATCCAGGTCACACTGATCCAAGCTTTGGGCAGCTTCACCCCATGACTCTGCAGGGAACAGCTCCCATGGCTGCTTTCACAGTCTGGCATTGACTGTCTGAGGCTTTTCCACATGCATGGTGCAAGCTGTCAGTGGACCTACCATTCTGGCATGTAGAAGATGGTTACCCTCTTCTCACAGCTCCACTAGGCAGCAACCTAGTGAGGACTCTGTGTGGGAGATCCAATCCCACATTTCCCCTCTTCATTGCCCTGTAGAAGCTCTCCATGAGGGCTTTGCTTCTGCAGCAGACTTCTGCTTGGACATCCAGGCATTTTCATACATCCTCTGAAATCTAGGTGGAGGTTCCCAAACCTCAACTGATGGCTTCTGTGTACCCTTGGGCCCAGCACCACATGGAAGCCACCAAGGCTTGGGGACTGTACCATCTGAAGCCACTGCTCAAGCTTTACTTTGATTCCTTTCAGCTGTGGCTGATGCTGAAGCAGTTGGGATACAGAGCACCATGTCCCAAGGCTTCACAGAGCAGCAGAGCCCTGGGCCTGGCTCAACAAAAACCGTTTTTTCCTTCTAGGTCTCTGAGCCTGTGATGGGAGGGCTGCAATAAAGATCTCTGAAATGCCCTGGAGATATTTTCCCCATTGTCTTGACTACTAACATTCAGCTCCTCATTACTTATGCAAATGTCTGCAGTTAGCTTGAATTTCTCCCCAGAAAATGGGTTTTTCTTTTCTATTGCATGATCAGGCTGCAAATTTTCCAAACTTTTTTTACTCTGCTTCCCTTCTAAACATAAGTTCCAATTTCAGATCATCTCTTTGTGAATGCACATGACTATATGCTTTCAGAAAAAGCCAGGTTACCTCTTGAATGCATTGTTGCTTAGAAATTTCTTCTACCAGATATCCTAACTCATCTCCCTTAAGTTCAAAGTTCCAAAGATCTCTAGAGCAGGGGCAAAAGGCCACCAGTCTCTTTGCTAAAGCATAGCAAGAGTGACCTTTACTCCAGTTCCCAATAAGTTTCTCATCTCCATCTGAAACCACCTCAGCTTGACTTTCATTGTCAATATCACCATCAGCATTTTGCTCACAACCATTCAAGAAGTCTCTAGGAAGTTCCAAACTTTCCCTTATCTGCCTACCTTCTTCTGAGCCCTCCAAACTGTTCCAACTTCTGCCCATTACCCAGTTCCAAAGTTGCTTCCACATTTTCAGATATCTTTATATCAATGCCCCGTTTCTCCCAGTACCAATTTTCTGTATCAGTTGTTTTTCACACTGCAATAAAGAACTATCTGAGACTGGATAATATAGAAAGAAAAGAGGTTTAATTTGCTCACAATTCCACATGGCTGGTGAGGCCTCAGGAAACTTATAATCATGGCAGAAGGTGAAGGGGAAGCAAGGCACATCTTACATGGTGGCAGGAGAGAGAAAGAGCGAGGGGGGAAGTAGCCACACTTTTAAATAATCATATCTTATGAGAACTCACTGACTATCATAAGAACAGCATTGGCAAAACGGCCCCCATGATCCAATCACCTCCCACCAGGTCCTTCGCTCAGTACATGTGGATTACAATTTGAGATGAGATTTGTGTGGGGACACAGAGCCAAAACCATATCACAAAGATATTTGTTTTATATTTGAAATAGGATGCATAGTGAAAGGCAAAATATTTGCTTTATGATCCTTTAAATCTTTTATTTTGGGGAAGTAGGGTGGAATGGTGGTTAATTCAATAAAAGCGGTAAAGAAACAAAACAAATGGTTCAGTATTAGTCTTAATGTTCCCATTATTTTTGCCTATCAAAATGCATTAATAGTTATAGATATATTTACATTTCATTTTATATTACTTCAGTTATGCCATACTTTTGATAATTACTGGGCCTATAGTCTTTGAAAGTTTTGGTCCTGGGTAGTAGGTTTTCTCTCAAATGTTGAAATTTGTACCCATTCCTACTACAGTACATAGTGCATAGTAGATGACCTGTAACTAGTGAAGGAATATTATTGACCTTGAGTGAGGAAACATTCTATATGGAAACTATTCAATTTCATTCTTTGGATTTTGAACCTACTGAATATTCATTTGTTTATAAAATTAATTATTTTTCATTTACTGCTTTCCCCCATTTTATAGATACAGAAATTGAGGCTTCAAAGTATTATTTATAAGTCAGGTAGAGAGAATCAGAACCTAGGTTTCTTGATGACTCTGTGTTAGATTTCCAAAATCAATTTCCTAAAAGCTAATTTGTAATGATCAATATACCACATTTATTTAATTGTAACTATTCAGCTTTGGTGACCTGTTTTCATTATGGTTTCATGACAGCATGTTAAGGGATGTTAACTTTGCTCTTGCCTCTTGCCTGCTGCTGCAGTTAGATATTGAAGGATAGAGGGCCATGGATGCCGAGGAGGGTACAGGGGTGGTAATGGGCTTATTCATAGAAAAAAGACTACTTATAAGAAAATTTCATTTTTAAGAGTACACTTAAAGTTCTTCATGAATATATTATTTTACCCTCTTTTGTATCACAGGGTTGAGCTACTAATTCTCAACTTATTAAACATTAACATTGGTTGGCTCAAGGTGTCTTTTTCTTTCCTTCTCCCTCTCCCTCTTTCATCTCATTCCCACATCCTCTTCTCATCTTCAGCCACCTCATCCCAGGCAAGAATTAAAATGAGCTTAATACGTATGCTTTTGCTTGTATGCCTTTTTGTGAAACTCATATTGTTTTGTGCACCTGTATTAAACTTACCCAAATGATATTGTTATAAGGGCCATCCAAATTGCTCCATGAATACCTTGACCATTGTTTCTGACCCCTTGGTGTGCATGCTGTGCATTTCAGCCAGCCTTTTTTTCAGGGATGGATATCAGGTTGCTGCCAATGACCCCTCTGCTTCTACCACAAATAAATATCCTTATACATGCCACTTATAGACTTGGTAGGAACTTATTTAAGCTGTATACATGGGAGTGGAAATTCTGAGTCATAAAGTCTTATCATATCTACTCTACGGAGATGTGTCAGAGTGCTCTTCAGTTTTTCTTCCCTCCAGAAGTACACGATGGTTCTTATAGCCAGCTCTAGATGTTATGCAAATCTGCTAGTCAAGTTGTATCTCACTGTTGTTTTCATCAGTATTTCTCTAATTACAACTAACTTTGAACATCTTTTTTTAGGCTTGTTAGCTTTTTGGATTTCTTCATTTTATCGCTGAATGGTAGGATTTACTTGTGTATTATAAATATTAGTTGTTTAGACTTGCAGTACCTGTTTTATACTTTGAAAAGATCTCTGCATCAATGGTCTATTTGTTGGTGTTGGCTTGGGTGTTCCTTATTGAACAGAAATTTGTAAGTTTGGTATAATCGAACTTATCCATATTTTTGTTTCATGGTTGGAGATTTTAAGAGGTGCTTTCCCACTAGGCATTAAGGTTGTTCTTCCACATTTTCTTCTATTAACTTTAAAGCTTTACTTTTCACATTTAACTCTTTTCTCCACCTGGAGTTTACCTTTATATGTGATGTTAGATGGGAATCTGGTTTCATTGCTTTCCATAAAATAAGCCAATTTTCTCTACATCTTCTTATAATACTGTTTTTTTTTGCATTGACTTATGAGACTATTAAAAATCTTATATTAAGTGTTTCTATGTATATGGAACTGTGACTAAGCTCTCTAATATTTTTCTTTAGTTTTTTGTTCTGTTTTTGTATTAATACTGCACTAAACTATGATTTTCTGGTAGGTTTTAATATCTAGTAGGGCAAGATACCTATCTTGATTTATAGGCTGACTTAACCAGCTATTGACAATTATTCTTTTATTAATTTCTGACTAAATGTAATTGGTCTGTTAAAAAAGTAACTCAAATATAATTTCATTTGAGATTACATTAAATGTACAGGTTAATGGAAATTAATGTCCACTATATGATACCAACTATCCAGTCCAAGTGCAAAGAATGCCTCTCCATGTATTCAGATCATTCTCTGTGTCCCTCATTGGGTTTAAAAGTTTTCTTCAAAGATAACTTCTCATTTAAAATACTGCATAGTTTTGGTACAACTCCAAATGGTATCTAATTTTCAAAACATATTTTGCAGTTGGTTATTGCTGATGTTAAAGAAATGTTATTGCTTCTTTTTAATGCCCGATCTTGTATCCTTCAACTCTGCTGAATACTCTTTTTCATTTTTAAATTTTCTAATAGTTTATCTGTTGATTCTGTTGGTATTTATTTGTGAGATAATCATACCATCTACAAACAGTGATAGTTTCATCTGTTCGCTTCCAGTGTTTAGACCTCTCTTCTCCTTTTCTCCCCCACCCAATGTTGTTTAAGACTTCTAATTCCGTGTTTGAAATAGGGGTGTGTGTGTGTGTGTGTGTATGTGTGAGATTCTTTACCTTGTTCCTGATCTTAAAGAAAATGCATCAAAGTTTCTCATTGAAGTGTTGTTTGCTGCTAATTTTTGGTGTATAACTTTTGCCAACTTGAAATATTAACTTAGTGTGTTAAGAATTGTTTTAAAAGTTATAAATAGTTGGTGAAATTTATCAGATACCTTTTCTGCACCTATTGAAATAATCAGATGATTTTGCTCTTTTAATCCATTAGTGTGGTAGATTACGTTAATAGATTTTAAAAATGAACTATATTATTTCTGGAGGGAGGAAGTCTTCTTGATCATAATATATTATTATTATTTTAATACTGTTTGGATTTGATTAACAATTATTCTATCCAGGACAATCAAATTCATATTTAAAACTAAAAGCAAGAGAAGAATTTTCTTGTTTGTATAGTTTGTAAATGATTTCAGAATGAAGATCACACTAGTCTCATAAAATGGACTTGGTAGCATTTTCTCTTTTTCTATTTTCTGGACAATCTTTAAAGTGAGTATTAACTCTGTTTTGGTCGCATTCACCTGTGGAGGCTTCTTGCTGGTTTTAGATGACCATTTATGTTCATTTAATATTCTTGTTTTATTATTTATTCATCACAAAGACATTTATGAGAAAAACATATTAATAAGAATATGGTCCTTGGAAATTTTTATGATCATTTGGCATGCTGGCTACTAGTGAATTGTTCTGCATCTTTTCTTGATGAGCCATTGAGGCATTTTTTTTGGTACATTTGGCATCATTTTGTAATTAAAAAAAAAACAACAACTCTAAGATGTAGTCCTTTTTGATAAACCTTTGAAGTAAATAATTTCACTGATGACAGTACATGTTTTAGTAGCACTGATGTGTTAGTATGAGGTGGATGGTGAGATTTGCCACTTGGATTCCAGTGAGGGAACTGACCCATGAGATAGAAGCTCAAACTCTGATTTGTTACAAGGGCCCTGACTCTTTGAAAAAGTGTCTTTCAGCATGTCTCTATCTAATAACCCAATACAGATAATTCAGTAAGCAGTAACGTAAAGGCTGAAATGCTAAGCTGCTTAGTTGGTTGAACTTTTTTGTATTTCCTCCTTGCCTTGGCTGCCAGGAAGCTTATGGCTAGGTCACAGTAGTGACCATTTTTTCCCCAAGTTCTTGGTTCTTCTCTCATGTACCTATTTCAGACCGTACTCTGACTCTCTGTTGTTAAGTGCTCTAAAATTTTTGAGACTATCTAAATCTCAAATACCTGATTGTAGTATTTGATTTTGCCAGCTCATCATCTTCAACATGAAGATTAAGACAGCCATTTGCTAGGTTGTTATCAGGATTAAATGAGATTGTGAATGAAATGAGAACCCTTAAAGCTGAGAGTCAGATGCAGGGTAGCCTGCTGGGATTCATTCACTTCCTAAATGACTTATTTCCACACAACAGCCTCAGAGGGAGCACAAATTTCTGTTTCAGTTGAATTAAAAATGACTACATCATGGGCTTTTGGAGTCACTGATGAAGAGTCAAAACTGTAATACCAAGTGTCTACAGTCTGTGTTCTTTGGGGGAAGTAGGAGTGGCATAAATGATGACAACACATGCTGGGTGAGTGCTGTGGAAATACGGTGCTCTATAGAGGCCCCAACTCATAGTCATGTCAGCTTTCACTCCCGGATGCTCTCGGTTTTTTCCTGGTCTGGTTTTATTTACCTCCCACTACTCCCCACCTAAAGCTGACGCAGAGGGGAAGTTTGCTGGCTCAGTTCTTCCACCATTTTAGCAGTTTGAAGCTTGGCAGCTCCGACTGGAAGGACTCAGTGACATTCTTGCAAATGATTGAAGAACTGGGCTAGGTGGGGTCCCTGGGAATGAGGGAACCAAGGCTCCCTCCTGGGGATGATGCTCAGAGATTCGGCTCAGTCTGATGATACTGTGACTTGTTATGATGTACACAGTGAAGGTGGGGCCTCCCAGGGAGACCCATAAAGATGAAGGCAGGGAGGGACAAAGAGGAGTGTAAAAGGAAAATAAGATAACAAAGAGAGATACCTGAAACTAGCAACACACAGAGATTTTTTTAGTGTTTACACTCTCCATTGGGTTTTTGTTTTCTAAATGTTTGCTTCTTGATAATTCTTCAGATAAATTCCCCTTGAGACTCTTTTGGAGTCTCTCTTCATTGAAAAGCATTCTGTGGATTAAATAAAAAGATGCTACTTGCCACCACGCAACTAGTTTTTTTGAAGATATACAATTCAGGAATGCAGTATTTGTTTCTTGTTCCACTATACTTTCTTCCACCCTCCTTTCTCCACTCTTTTGCACCCCCTCTCACACCCTCAAGCCTCAGCACACCCACTCCTTGCACACGTATGTGTGGTGATGAATAAAACACATTGATGAGCTTCAGTAGAGAGTGCCGGGAAGTGCCATTTGCCACTTGGAAAGGCCAGGAGCCAGAGGAATGTCTGTAATATAAGAAGCTTATTTTTAAAAGGATTCTCTTTCTCTTTCCTTTTCTGGGCTTTATTTCTTTACCCTGCACATGTGTGTATGTGTGTCTTTGTGGGCAGGGTGAGTGTTGTCCACTGCTACAGGCAGGAAAGAGAGCTTTTCTTCATTGTAAGTGAATGTGCTTTATTCTGGTAGGTGCCCCTTGCTCTGTGGGACATTCCAGTTTAGATGAGTCAAGCAGAGGAGTGGGTCACTCTGGTCAATACGTTTTACTGAGTGCCCTTGGTTAGGGAGGTTGAAGCTGAGGAAAAGCAGGTCAACAGGTGGTTGTTTTATTGGGGTGGCATTTTTCCAGTTCTCCAAGGTGCCCACAGTTGCTGCTTCTGGAAGAGGATGTGGAAAGACGGGGGGCTGTGAGAGCTGTCACATATGTGAAACAGCTGAGCCAAGCAGGGTCAAGCAGTTACAAGGGCATTGCTGTGAGCTTAGGCCACTGGGTGGAATCTCTCTGACCAGTAGTCCTTCTCCACAAAGACCGCAAAGGCAGGAAATGTGCACATTACTTAGAGGATGCCACTGGTCAGAATTTGATAGCTCTCAAGGGCTGCCAAACATCAATGAAACCTGTTCCTTCAGGCGTTTCCTGAGTACCTGTGGTTTTGTGTGTGATGACTGAAGGGATATTTTTAAAAGCCACTGTGATATGGCTACTGGTCTAATTCAATGAGAACTGAAAAAGGAGGCATGGGTCTTTAGCTCTTTTTATAAAAAGCAAGCTTAGGTAATCTGCCCACGCTACCTTCAGTGCATGCCTCCTCCCCAACCAACCCCAGAGAGGCAGGTAGAAATTTGGGATTGAAGGAAGTTTAGGGATGGAGTGGGATCTGCAGTGCATTGGGGCTCAGAGAGAGGTAAATGTGGCCATTTACATAACTTGGTAATAAGGAAAAGTTGAAAAATTAGTGGTTTGTTTTTAAAAAGACATGGAATGGGTGTAAATGTCCAAATCACCGGGGTCAAACAGCTGTGTCAAAGTGACCATCATAAAAGTTTAGATATTTGAGCTAATATGAGCAAAGAGAGAAGTAAGAAATTTTAAGCAGCAACATTAAAGATACATGAAGTTTGTTTTTCTCTCACATGGATTTTTTTTTCCCCTCTTGGAATTATGAGAGAACAGAAACTAATCTGTCTGTTGGACTAACTGGAAGAAAAGCCTGTTGTGATGGTTAATGTGTGAATGTGACTGGGCTACGGAGTGCACAGACGTTTGGTCAAGTGTTATTCTAGATGTTTCTGGGAGAGATGAGATGAGTGTTTAAACTGGTGGACTGAGTACAGCAGATTGTCCTCCATAATGTGGATGGGACTTATCCAGTAAGTTGAAGGCCCAAATAGACCAAAAAGTTGTCCTTCCCCTGAATAAGAGAGAATTCTTCCTGCTTGACTAACTTCGGGCTGGAATTACATCATTGGATCTCTTGGGTCTTCAGCTTCCTGCAGATTTTGAGACTTGTCAGCTTCCAAAGTTACATGAGCCAATTCCCTACAATAAATCTTTTTCTGTTTCTCTCTCTCTTCATGTGTGTGTGCATATATATACACACATATATATGAATATGTACTTATATACGCATATATATTGGTTCTGTTTCTACCTATGGAAGGATTTAAATTTTTTGTGAAGAAACTTTTAGGTTGGTGCAAAATAATTGTAACAGCAAAAACGCAATTACTTTTGCACTATCCTAATACCTGGGTATGGTCTCGTGAGTCAAGCTGCAGAATGTCAGGAAATTTAATACATCAGCTTCTGTATCTTGGAAGTGTGGTTTCATAAGCATAATTTCTATTTATAATACTTCTATTAAGAGAACAAGAATTCCTGATATTTCAGTTGAAAGCTCTTAAGTACTTGAGACCCACATATTGGCCTTCTATGAAGAAAGAATTGAAAATTATTTAGGGGTAGATGAAAATGCAACTATTCTTAGTTTCCCCAGAGGAAAATTCAAGAGGAAATGCGTTTACATAGCAGTAGGGGAGATTTACGTGGGGCATAAAGGAGCATGCTCAGAAGCAAGGTTCTGTCAAGGATGTGCATGGATTGTGTTTCCTTGGCATAGAAGGTAGTCAGCAGGGTCCACATGGGGTCTTGGATGACATAATGTCTAAGATGGCCCTACCAACCCTACTGTCAGCTCTCCCTGTCTGTAGGGATTTAGGGGGGCACTGAACGGTGATTTAGTGAATGCTGAGTTAGTGTAAAACAACCTTGGTTTTGAAAGAGCCATCAGGCTGAGGCATGGGCAGATGTATAGCAAGGATGGTAATATCTGATTCACAGCAGGCTGCCAAACTTCTTCTCCTATAATGACCCGTGTTCTCTCCTTACATATTTTTGTTGTTTTAAATTTGGGTAGCACTGAGAGTTGGAAATTGGGGGTGGGGCAGGGGACTACTATTTTACGTTATAAGCTTTAAAGATTTAAACCTTGTACATGTATAGCTTTGGGTAAAATAAAAATATATAAAAATAAAAAATATCTGTGGCTTACTTTTTGTTACAAGTAATACATGCTAGTTGAGCAAAGTTTAGAAAATTCAGAGAGGCCTTCCATCCAAAATCCATTGCCTAGCAATATTTACTGTTGGACCTTTGGTCTAGATTCTTCCATATTTTTCTCAACATATGCATACATGTATTCTTCTTAAAAACAAAAATGTATCATGTTAGTTTGCTTTTGTGAGTTAACAATATGTCTTTAGAGTAAACTCCAGAGTATGAAAGGGTATATATTTGATTCTATATGAGTTAGGGCACTTTTGTTTGCAAATGATATCATTTAGTGTTAAGTGCCTTATGTAAAAAGGAATACAGACTACAGGAACTGGGCCTTGGGAACAACTGTGGGAACAACCGCGTCCAGGATTGAAATACTTCCGGGACTCTGTATCTGTTCTCTCTTTGGTTTCTTTTTATGTAATTGGTTCATTCTTCTCTCTTGCTGAGCACTATTGAGAAATACTGGGAATAGTTTTGAAGCTTCATATCTTTCTGTTTTAGCTTTCCAAGGAAATACAGCTTTAATTTTTACAGATCAATAATCTAAACTCCCATGAAAGGGCTCACTAGGATGGCTTACGTTAGAGAAAGGTGCATGGTTGTAAAAGTTCTCGTGGAAACATGGTGAATGAAAGGAGGGAGAGGTAATTTTAAGAATAGTCAAGGGAGGGAGACTAAGCTGTTAACAGAGAAAGAGAAGATTGTGGGTAGAGAACATAATAGCCTCCTTGATGCATATGTATTGATAAATGATGCTTTGAAGAGTATAGACCTGTATTCACTCCCAGCTATATATGAGCTGCCTGTTGGCTAACAGCTTTGCCAGCCCTGGGAATTACCATCAGAAAGAAACACTTTGATGGACTGCACTAATGGGATTTTCTTGTTTGTCTGGATTTCTGCCAGTTATATAGTCCCCACACTATTTTCCGTCAACTCCTCCTGGGGAAGAGCTCCTTCAGCATGGGTGCGCCATCATTTTCTCCCTTCTAACACTCACTAGATGTGGGGGCGGGATCCATTTTGAAGGTGACCCAGAGTCGTCATGTTTGACCGGCGTGACATTATGGGCTGCCTCTTACTGGCACAGGAATGATGATGATTCAGGAGCACACATAAAGGGAGACAGCAGCAATTGCAAAACCACATGCCCCACTGGGTGGCCTAACCTAGATTTCCGCCCTGAAGAGGGGCTGTGGCAGGATGAGCAACCACAGCCCATGGGCAGCAGGCCACATTCTCTGAGTCCTCTTGATTTTTTACTGAAATGGAGAGTTCAGGCTTGTGGGACCTTTGAACATGGATATCAAGGTCCTTCAAACTTACCAGAAAACACGTTTTCTTAAAGGTTCTATCTGTTTTTATAGTGGTGAGTAGGAGCAGGAATACATTTGCTTCCCTCTTGGTTTAAGGAAAATCAAACAGAAATGTGAATGGAAGTTGAATTCTCAACGAGTGAGTAAGAGGGGCCAGTATGATATTTTGACTTTGGAGGCAGGCTATGACTAGAACTCCTTCCATCCTGTGGTCCTCAAAGATGTGTTGGGCAAAAACCCTTGAGGGCAAGCGGGTGGGTAGAAACTTGGATGGCAATGTTCACCTGTGTTCTCCACCCTTTGCTAGAAGTGTGCTGGCTTGCTCCTTCCTTCCCTTCCCCTCCCTCCCTTCCGTCCCTCTCCCTCCCCTCTGTCCCAATCCCTCCCCTCCTTTCCCCTCCCCTCCCCTCCCCTCCCTTCCCTTCCCCCCTCTCTCTCTCCCTCTCCCTTCCCTCCTTTCCCCTCCCCTCCCTTCCCCTTCCCTTCCCTTCCTTTTCCTTTCCTCGCTCTTCCTTCCTTTATTTTTTCTTTTATTTTTGAGAAAGGGTCTCATTCTATCACCCAGGCTGAAGTGCAGTGGTGCCATCGCAGCTCACTGCAGCCTCAAACTCCCGGGCTCAAGTGATCCTCCCACCTCAGCACCCCCATCGCTGTGCCTGGCTAATTTTTGGTATTTTTAGTAGAGATGGGGTTTTGCTCAGGCTGGTCTTGAACTCCTGAGCTCAAGTAATCTGCCAGCCTTGGCCTCCCAAAGTGCTGGAATTTATAGACATGAACCCTCATACCTGGCCTAGATGGCTTCTTTCTAACAGAGAAAAAGAGATGATTTAGTCTTAGCCTTTTATGGTCTTGTCCAGCTTTATCAGGCATTTTAGCCATGAAATCCCAAATGTGAAAGCGACCCTTTCTTTATACTCCTATTACCTATACCTGGTATTGCTTATCTAATCTTTACCTACATGACCTCTGCCCTTCCAGACAGAAAAGATCCCTCCTGTTAAGTACAGCTAGTTTTTGGGCATATCATGTTTGCTTTCTGTTCTTTCAGGTGACTTCCAGGTGACAGCTCTGCGACTGTGCTTCAAGATCACCCTGCGTCTACTCCCAGAGGCCAACGCCTAGTTCTCAGGGAAGTTCCATCTCACCACCGACCTGGGAAGCAGAGAGAAGCTTGTCGCCATCCATCCCCCCACACCTTACTACTGCTTTGAACCAGTGTGCTGCATGGAAAGAGATAAGTAGATATGGTCGAACCCCAAATTACATGACCCGATAGTTTGTGCTTAAAATAAACAAAGAAGCTGATCTTTTAGTAAACAAGTTTTTATTGAACACCAATTTAATTTCAAGAACATTTCAGGTACGTTGTCAAAAATAAAGACTCTTAAGAATGTATTATGTACCCAATAATGGTTTCAGGCGTTTACATGTATTTTCATTTTATTCTCATAAAACTCTATGAAGTAGATATTATTATCAATATTTCTACACTACAGATGAGGAAACCCCAGTCCAGACAGGTCAAACAACTTGACCAAGTGGCACAGCTGGAGAGTGGGGAGCTGGGACTTGAGCCCAGGTAGTTTGTTCCCAGCATCTACAGCTGAGCTCCATTCTGTACTGCTCTTTGGAATACATACTCCATGGCCTTCACCCTCCTTGTACGACTCGGGATGACAAATGAAGGCTTTATAGACAGGATATTTCAGGATATTTAGGATAGTAATATCAGTCTCATGTGTATAGCATTTTTAAAAAGTAAAGCATATTACATATTAGTCATATGTAATAGGATGAATGCATGTATGCTACATGCTAGTAGAATTAATAGTTGGAATATAAAAATACCCTATAATGAGCCTTTATTTATTTTTTTGGGTTCTCCTATTTTTTTTTTTTAAATTTGGCCCTCTCCTTCCACATACAAGTGCCTGTGGACACAGCATGGTCTTTGTGCTGTTGCCATTTACAACAGCAAAACAACACCTGCCATTTCTTGAGGGCTTATATTTGGCCCTTTATAAACACTGTCTGTTTGAAACCTTACAGTCACTGAGGTTGGTATCATTGTCCCCATTTTACGGATGAGTAAACTAAGACTTGTGCAATGTTAACTGAGCTGCAGAGAGGATATATCACAGCTAATACATGGGAGGGGCAGCATTCAAACCCAGGTCTGCCTGAATGCACAGATGTGTGCAAGTAAGCTCTGTGTTCTCCTCTGAGGTCACTGCGGGGGGCTCTAGGCACTTATGCTATACCGTTTGTGTCAGAATACAGCATGTGAACACACATCTCCATAGAATTTAAAACCCAAATGTTTACTTATTACTATCTAAGTTCCAGACACACATCATAAAAGATACAAATCTTAAAAGACAAATTGAAGGATAGGTCAGAATTCTCCCTTAGTAAAAGGTAGCAATTATGAGAACTTAGCTCACTGCAGCCTCAATCTCCTGGGCTCAAGCGATCTTGCTGCCTCAGCCTCCCAAGTAGCTAGGACTATAGTTGTGTACCACCATACCCAGCTAATTAGAAAACATTTTTTTTTTTGGTAGAAACAGCATCTTGCTATGTTGACCAGGTTGATCTGGAACTCCTGGCCTGAAGTGATCCCCTGTCTCAGCCTCCCCAGATGCTAGGATTTTAGGCATGAGCTACTGTGTCTGATGTGACAGGTACTATTACCCCCATTCTACAGATCAGAGAACTGGGAAATGCACATTGCTTAGTGAGTAGGTATCTTGGGCTGAATAGATCAATAGAGACTTGATGATACATAATGTGCTAGGTGTATTTGGTGGATGGGTAAGAATAATTATGCCTTGGAACAACCATGCTCTGACTTGCCATTCAATTGGATCACGCCATATTTACATGTCTAATTTCTTTCCTTAGACTGTTAGCCCCTGGTAAGCAGGAGCCCTGTCTTCTGTGTCTCAGGCTCATCCCCTGGCTGGCTTAGGGTTGGCACAAACTCCATCCTCCAACTCTTTCCTGACTCTGTGTGTTTGTCAAAAGCATGTGAGTGGCTGCGGTTGTGAGTGCAAAGACAGAACACTGTGTGTTGAACATTAAAATCTTGCTCACTTTTGACTCCAGGACTCCTCTTTTCTTCTTTCCTGGGGGCATGAGAGTATGGTGAAAAAAACAAAACTGTTTTCTCAAAGAAAGTTTTAGTAGGTAATTTCAGCCACAGGTGAATCTCTTCTGTTTTTCCAAGGACTGGGCATCGCCAGCCCTGCTGTAGCTGGTTGAAGGGGACCAAACCTCTCAGGAAGACGGACTTGGTTCCGTTTGACCAGCCAGAGCAAGGGGCATCTTTCTTCGGAGGTGACTGCAGCCTCTAGTGTGTAGGTACCTTGGTGTGTCTCAAGCATCAGTTGTCCAAGCCTGTAAGGCAGAAAGAAGCAGCATTAGCATCTATCAAATGCCAGGAGCTTGCCTTGCTCAGAATGTCTTTGCACATGATTTGTACATACATCTCATATGATTTCTACATACAAATCATACATAATTTGTATTTTGTGTTGCATGGCTTCAATTTATTTTTTTCTTTAATCTTTATTATTTTTTCAAATAGGAACATTATGAATGACAAATATGACATAGAATTATAGAATATGGAAAATGACAGTATGCCATACTTCTTCCTCTTCCCATTTTCCAAAAGAAATGTAACATTTTGGCATATATTCTTTGAATGTTTAACATTTTAAAAATTTTATTTTTAATTCAGATATTATATAGTTATAAAAGAGTATTTATAATATGTAAGTGATGGTACATAATGGTAAAACCAATACCCATGAACAACGATCTACTTTTCTTTTTTTTTTTGAGACAGAGTCTAGCTCTGTCGCCTAGGCTGGAGTGCAGAGGTGTGATCTGGCTCACTGAAACCTCTGTTTCCTGTTTCAAGCGATTCTCCTGCCTCAGCCTCCGGAGTAGTTGGGATTACAGGTGCCTGCCACTACTCCTGGCTATTTTTGTATTTTTATTAGAGATAGGGTTTTTCCTTGCTGGCCAGGATGGTCTCATATTCCTGACCTCAGGTGATCCGCCCACCTCAGCCATTCAAAGTGCTGTGATTTCAGCTGTGAGCCACCACATCTGGACCAACAGTCTACCTTTTAAAAAGAACTATTTTTTTTTACTGTTTTATACTGTTGCTTTCTTTGTACTGAATGCTTTTTCCAGTTTATTTCTTTATGTTTCCCTCCAGAGGTAACTATCACACTGAATTTATTTTTTCTTATAATTTTAGTATTTTTCTTCATAGTTTTTACCATTTGTGCATATATTTCCAAACAATATATATGCATATTTTAGTGTATAATGGCATCGTATCATAGGTATTGCTCTGTGACTTGATATTTTCATTTAAAATGATATTTGCAAGATTCATCCATATTGATGTGGTAGCAGCAGTTTATTAATTTTCATTGCTTTATGGTTTCTACTATGTGAATATCCTATAATTTATTTATTCTCCCAGCCACAGACATTGAGGTTGTTTGGTTTAACAAGAGGGTAGCATCGACTAAACTGTTTGTCAAAGGAGGTGGGGAAATCTTTGATTCTTACAGATTTTAAAGGAGAACTCTGGATTTGTAGGTTGGTCTTGTGAAAGAATGGCAACACTTACCAGCCCCAAACATCTGGAAGTAGAGCCCAGAAATTAGTGCCGTAACCTGCTGTTTGGGTGATTCCGATGCAGCTAAAGTTTGAGAACCACTGAACTAACAGGAGTACCCACTGGTTTCTCTCTGTCTCTAGGGAGGTGTGAGCAGGGGGAGAGAGCTGACTAAGAAGAAGACACTCCCAGAAACGTGGCCTGCCCTTCTTCACAATGTATGGGAGCAGGTGGGAAAAGTAGGCAGAAAGGCTAGTTTGAATGATGCTAGAAAATTGTCCTTCTCCCTTGGGGCTAGGTGTTGTGGCTCTTTCATTTTCTCTTCCTGATGAAGACAAGTAAAATTAAGTGGAATGCATGTGGCCTTGGAGTCACACTTATCTGGGTTCAAACCCCACCAGTGCTTCTCTGGCTCTTTGCTTTTCAGGAAGTTACAGAACATCTTTTAACCTGAGTTTCTACATCTGTACAGCAGGAGAACATT
This sequence comes from Cacajao melanocephalus, assembly GCA_963573385.1. Lineage (NCBI taxonomy): Eukaryota > Metazoa > Chordata > Mammalia > Primates > Pitheciidae > Cacajao > Cacajao melanocephalus. Next base: position 30,639 of record CAUYLG010003315.1, on the reverse strand, counting down.
ATATCTACTCTGCCTGCTTGTTGCAAGGTTTAATGACAATGAAGAAAAGGTGCATGAGTCCCCAGGGGGCACAATGGACAGTGTCAGAGGTGTGGGAAAGTTCTAGAGACAATCCTGATGGCTTTGGGGGCCAAGAGTTTCACTCGCAACTCGAGCCTTGTCCTTCACATGTTTCCCTTCCTCAGCTGCAAATGTTTGCATTTCATCATTGAAGTCAGGAAACACAGAATGAGTTTAACCAGCCAAGCTGACTTCCGCAAGATGGACTCCAGCTTAGGAGCTCTGTATGGAATAATCAAGATATCCCAGACATTGAAGCATTAAATAAGGCACTATAGAAATGGCAACTAGGTAAAAGCCCACAGTGATGGTGGTGGTGAGAAAGCAGGGCACCACAGAACGTGACTTGGTTCTAGAATGGTCTGTGCAGGGTTACGTTGAAGCCTCTGTCTTGGCTTGAGTCCTCTCTTCCTTGGTGTGCGTCTTCCTGGCCCCATAGTCCTGCATCTTACCTTCTCCCTCCTCCTGCCAGTGACATAGCTGTCTTGAAGCTGCTGCCTGCCAGCTCTTCCTCTGGCTAACCTCTGCTCCTTCTCCAGCTTTTCCTGGGGAGCAAAGGAGCAGGCAGCTGTAGGGGCAGAGGGCAGCCCAATGGTCTGAAATCAGGACTGAAAAGTATGTGTGTCCAGCTCGCCAGCCAGAATAACAAGCCTCTTTTTGTGCAGTTTCTTCAATTCTGCGCGCTTTCTCCCACCATCTCTCTCTTCACTTCTTTACTCATGTCCTGCTTCACCCCCAGCAGCACAGCTACCAATACAACATACCCCCAATTTCTGAGCATAGGACATGAAATCAATCTCCAGGGTAGGAAAAGGAAGTGTATCATTAGAACAGGTGTGATTTAGGAAAGGGAAAGTGTCATCAGAAAGAAGCACAACCTTGAGCGATCTGCCTATTTTACAGACATGAAGACCAAAGTTTTTAGAATAAAGGACAGTAATTTTCACTGGGAAATATAATGTGCCATAATATGTCGATGTCAGAGACTTCGTTTATTCAAAGCACCACTATCAAAAAAGCCAGGTTTCTCGACCTTAGCATATTGACATTTTGGGCTGGGTATTTCTTTGCTGTGTTTTTAGGGGTGGGGTTTGTTCTGTGCATTGTAGGATGTTCAGCAGCATCCCTGGTCCCCACCCCCTAGATGCCAGGAACCCCTGAGTTGTGACAATTGAGACTGTCTCTAGACATTGCCAAATGCCCTTGGGTAATGACATTGTCTCCAATTGAAGGACCACTAATCTAAAGTGAGAAATCTTGGTGCTTAGTTTTATAGCAGACCCATCTCTAGTAATTTACCATGTTCTTCCAAGTTCCTTCCACCACCCTCCGCAAAGTATAGGTTTTACGCCCTTAAAGGCCATTAGACAGTTCTCTGCTTTCTGGAAGACGTGGGAGGCTTGTGTCATGAGTGTTGCTGAGCCCAGTTGGTGCAGAGGGAGCCTTGGCCCAATGTTCTGGGTGCTGTCGCCTCTGAGGGCAGGGGGCCTCTCATCGCCAGCTGCTCTGCACTCCTCTGCCATCTCTGTGCAAACATGGTGTGTCCTCCCTTCTTCCTTTCCTTTCCTCCTCTCCCGTGTCCTTGTTCTGCTGCTACTCAGTTTCAGTTGACAGCCCTGTCTTGTGCATCTCTGCACACTTCGGTCAAATCCTCTCGGGTTTCCTTTTGTGGTTTTGCTTAAGAACTCATGGTGTAAACTTAGTGGGGTCCCAGCCGTAATCTCTCACATGCACTCACCCTAAAAATAAGGAGGCAGAGCTGTGGGATGCAGGAGCCATCCTGGAACTGGGGTTTAAGTGAGGGAGGGAGGCCCCTTTATCTTCCTCGCTTGTTCTGAAACTCTTTGTGGGGTGATGGCATGATCCTGCGTGACTGCAGCCTCCCCTTCTGCTCAGGGCTTCCCTCTGTAGGTTCAGCACTTTCTTGGTGTGGGTTCAAGCCCTTTGGAGACAGAGCTGGGAACACAGGGGTTTAGGGAAGAGAGGAGAAGGGAATTAGCCCGTTAGTGGAGTGAATCGCTACTTTAGCATCTCAAGGCTTTTCCTCAAACAGCCTTGCAGAGTCCATTTTGGACAGGGTTGTGCTGCAAAGTGGAAAGGACAGCAGAGCAGAGTCAGGGTACTGTGACCCAGGATGAGTTGTTTTCTATGCTTTCCTGAACCTCACTCACAGCACCTGCCTCTGTACAACAAAAGCCCTGAGAAATGCCCGTGAAACACATGGCTTGAAAGAAATGATGATTCGGTTTGGTTGCAGAAACCTCTCATTTCAGGAGCAATATGACCAGAGGAAGGAGCTAGGAAGGTTAGGGCTGATTCTGTGAAAATCCTTTGGGGGAAAAGCCTTTCCCTACCAGGCTGGCCTGACGAGCCAGGTCTGGGAGGCTGGTCACAGCGGGGGACTGTGGGACCGCAGTCAGGGTGTCTGAAACCTTGGGCTGAGCGAGGACACCTCAAGAAGGGGAGAAAGGGGTGTTCAGGAGGAGCCCAGATGGGATTCAAAGGCTCTTGTTTCCATTTGCTGGCACAAAGCCCTGATGAGGAAGGTCACTGAGCCTGTGCTCCAGGTAGTACCCTGGGATTAGCGAGGAGGCACTTGCCGAAACCACACACTTCCTTACATTCCATAGCAAAGTAATCCATATGGGGATATAAAGAAGCATGTGGCCTCGGGAAGCAATGTCATCCAGAAGCAGCCTGCATCTCAGACGTGGGCCACTTGTAGCATCGTTCCTCCTTGCCAAGGCAGGAAACGCTTAGCGGAAAGGGTCACTGGGATCTCAACTCATCCTAAATTCCCAGCCCTCTCCGCCCCACCAAACCATCCTGAAATAAATCTGTTGTGAGGAATGGCAGTGCTGCTTGGGACCATATCTTCCCCTGCTGTTTGTTCACAGGTAGACAGCATCAAGTATCCCTGGCTTATTCTCATGCAGCCACAGTCTATCCAATCCTTTGTTATTACTCCTCATTAATTCACTGCTGCTGCTTTTGTGCATTTTGATGTGATTCTTTTTTAATGTTTGGGATCCAGTGAAGGGAAAATTAAAAATGTTCTGCATTCACGCAGAGAGCCATTCATGCTTAGAAGCACACCCGGCCCTCCTGTACTTCCTACTGTACGTCTGTCTGTCTTGGGTGCTTGTTGATGGCGGCAGCTGCCCATGCAGCATTCCAAGCACAAATTGTTCTTTGTGGGAAGGATCCTTTTGTCAGGCTTCTGCTCCCCCTAGCCCATCACCTGCCCCACAGTCTGTGAGGCCTGAGCCACAGAAGGGTGAGGGACATTGGCAGCTGTTGAGCCACTCGGGGTCTGGACGGCCACCCTGGCTGGAGGGAGATGGAGTTTTGAACTTCATGGTATCTGATTCTCTGCCAGAAAATGGGGAAAAGGATGCCAAAGGGAAAAATTGGCCCCCCAAAAAGGTCTGAGGCTCACAGCACTGGCTGGGTTGGTTAAAAACATCTAATCCCAGTAATAAAAATAAGAGGTAACTTTTTATAAGTATGCTTTCTATAACAGGATCATTTCAGTGCTTTGCCTATGTGAGCTCCTTGAATCCTGCCTACTCTATGAAATGCAGCAATTTTATCTGATTTTACAGAGGAGGAAAATGAGGATTGTAGAAATAAATTAATTAACATATTTGTAAATGGTAATTCTTTTAAAAAAACTAATCAGATTGGAGACACAGTTTTGGATCAACCCATGGAGAGAGGTTTAAAAAAAAAATGTTGAGAAGGAAGGAAAGAAAACTCTATGGGTTTTTGACTTGGTGTACGTTTATCCTTTTGCAATTTTGTGTTTGGGGTGTTGCTGATGGAGGTGGCTTAGAAACCATACTGCTTCTAAGGAAAACAGGAAAATGTCTCTGGCATGCCAGTCAAAATCTTTCAGGCTGACGTTGGGAATCATCCAATGGCTCATTTAATCCCATCCAATGGCTATATAAGCTTCTACTCTGAAAACACTGTTTTCTCCCTTTGTCAAGTATGGGCTTCACAGAAGTGAGAGTTTGGGGCTACCCTTCCTCCTCTAAGTTTGGGGACAGTGGACAACCAAAAACACTGTTTTATAAGGGGCTGATAGCAGGGAGGCAGCTTGGTAAAAAGAGGAAGGTGGTATGGTTGTGCCTCTGAGAAATTAAAATTTCTCATTTCTTTCACAGAACCAGGGAACTTAAGAGCTGAGTAAATGTCCATTTTCGTCTGTCAGATGGAGATCCTCCGTATATGTTTGGCATATGAGTTGTGAGGAGTGAGGGTTTGCGCCAATGAGAGAAACCATTGAGTTTTATGTTCAAAGAACTAGAAAGAGCCAGTTTTAAGAGACTTGCTATTCATGAGCCAGACTGAACTTCATAAACTCATGTAAGAATACAAAAGAAAAAGATTTTCAGAGAGAATAGTTGAGATAGCCAGGAGAGTACAAACTATCCTGTCAGACTGTCCCCAGCATTTGGGTGTGAATTGTTTTGGCTTTGCCAAGCCCAACCTCGTAGGCTGAAAAGATTACTTAAAAGTTTACTGCAAAATCTGCAGGAGAAAAACAAATGTTAATAACCAGTTGCTTGACAATTCCTGAGTACAGGCAACTAAATTCTTATAAATTTAGAATGCAGAGAGAATTTTGAAAGTCAAGAGAAAGTTTGAAATGGGAATATCTGTGATGAAAGCCTGTCTAAACCTTCCTCCCATTTTCTTGGACATCTAGCTTAAGATACAAGGAAGAAAAGTCATGAAACAGGTTGGAAAATGAAGAGAAAGGTAGACTTGAAAGACAAACTGTGACAAAACCAACATATTTCAGACAAGACAAAATAGTAGGGAAAAAAAATCTAGGATGGAGAACATAAAGACACGTTTCTCTGTGCTTTGCATATAGAAAAGGGCATCTATATGGCAATTGGATGTGGGATTTTTCCAGGTTATTTATTTGGTTTCCCATCTACCCAAATCTTTTGACTTTAGTGGCACTATAATGGAAAGAATTGGGAGATGTGGTGTGTCACTTGGCCACTTGTGTGCTGGGTGATATTGACCAAATCACCAGCTTTCTGTTCTCACTCCTATAGCAAATCCCATGCCACTTATCTGTAAATAGCCTTTGTGTCCCCAGCTTCCCGCTAAAGAATGGGTTGAAGATTAATGGGATAACACATGTGAATATCTTGAGTTTCTTAGGAGAATGGGCCAATGGCAATATAAAATGTCATTCAACATGTTACTGAAAACAAGATTTATTCCGCACCCCAGCCCTGCCTCATAATCAGACAAGTTAAATTACTAACATGTCCTTTCCCTTGTCCTGAGAAGCAAGCACCATTTAAAAGCATTCCAGACTTAAGTAACAGTTAAAAAGTAGCCTCAAAAGCAGAAACAGCAATAACGGTTCTTTTTCAGTTTATTTTGCTGAGCAGGGCAGTGTTTGAACATAAGTGACTCAACATATTAAAAAGACGGGAGGATGCTCATTTCTCATTAATAGTCCTTAGAAAGCCTATTGGATTTGGGTAAAATCAAGGACAGGTTGAGACCGAGGGAAGACTGAGTTATAGACAAACATAGTGTGGTAATCTTCAAGGTTATTGGCCATGGAGGAGTTCAGGGAGAAACAGCATGTCTTGGACATCTGTGACTTGAGCAAGCTACATAACCGCTTTCAGTCTCAGTTTCCTCATCTGTCAAGTGCAGCCAATAGCGCTTCCTCAGTGGGAAGAATTAGAGTTATGTAATGTGCCATGAGCGTAGTATTTGAAGTCTAACAGTAGCCTCTATTACTATTATTAACATTATCTATTACTAATATACAATCAACATAATAATGAGCTAAATCATTATATGTATTATATTATAATATGCAATTAACATATTAATTAGTATTAAACCAGCAATGGAATCTACTTACTACATAGAAATCCTTATATTTGATTTACTTTAAAGGGTTTCATTAACATGACAATTGTTTTTTATGTAAGGGGTTATTCAAAGATACTTGAGAAAGCATAAATATTATCAGAAACATTCACAATTTTGGTATGCTTTTAAAAAATATTTAAAAATATTTTCATATGTGTTAAAAGGATTTGTTAAGGAAATGTATTCATCAGTATCATTTCTGACAAGAATCTTTACAGGTTCTGAATGTCCAGGATGCCAGTCTCATTTTTAGGAGTTTTGTGAAAGGATATATATGATGAGATGCTCAGACTGTCCCCTTACTGGCCACATGGCATTTTCCCTCTGATGTTAGATCTGATCTTAGTTTGTCTATCCTTTACTGGTGAGGATAGAATACCAGGATTCTGTAAAGAACAATCACCTGTAGCTGCCTTTCTGAATTTCTAATACAGGCATCCTAGCTCTCCTTATTCCTTCTCTGCCCTTGGTGAAGCTTGGAAGTTTTAAACAACTGATACTAGTTTGCTAAAATGTAATCAGAATTGCATGCTTTTATGGGAATTAGAACCCTACTAGTGTCTGCAGAAGGCGTGGCCTGCACTGATGCACCCACTTCAAAGTCTGACGTCTTATGACATTAAGCACTGGTATCTATTCCTGGTGTTCTTGGTGGCTGTCCATGAATCAGAAGTGATTCTGCTGCTCACCAAGTAAAAGCCAAATTATTTGAGGCTTACCGTCATCTGGCTGAGAAGGTCGGAAATAAAGTAGAGGTCCCTCCTTTTAAGGCAAGCATAGGGTAGTGTGTTGGGGAAAGACCTTATTTTTCTTGGGGCCCACGCCAGAATGTCTTGCTATTTTTAGAGAACAAACTAGTTCTGAATGTTGATTTGATCATAGGCATGAGTCCCATTTAACTTCCCAGGGACAGCCAAGAGCAATGCCAGCTCCAATAGCCCACCTTCTCATCCTGCTGGCATTCTGCCACCTTCCCCAGAAGAGGTATCAGTGGCATTTCACCATCACAGTTGTCCTTGCCCTGCTTCTCATCTATGAGAATTGAAGCTGAAACTTCATGAGAGGGTAGGGCAAGGGGAGGAGAGGGAGCCAACATTATACTAAGCCACTTATTTAGAGGATTCATGCTTACAACAGTCTTGTGAAGGGCATTTTATTACACAGGATAAAACTGTCGCAAGCAGGCTAAGTAATTTGGAGACAGAGTGGCTAAGAAACTTGCCAAAATCATTCAGCAAGTAAATGGCAGACTTTTGAGTTGATGTTACTCTCTAACCCAAAGCACACATTCGTTCTAATATGCTGTATCAAACCTTGCCTGATTCTTGGTGTCTCTGAGGCACTTATTAAAATCCCTGCTCCCTGGTAGGGGAGCACTCCACTGCAGAGCCGTGGGAACAGAATCTCCAAGGTAATAGCTGGGGATCTACTTTTTAAGCAATCATTCCTAGGTGACTTCTATGCTCAGCAAATTTAGGAAAGAATGGCTCCAGGACAGTTGCTTTCATGCATAAGGGAACATTAGAATCCCAAGTTTCTATGCAGATTCTTCTGACTTGATCTGACAGGCACTGAGATAAGTGACCTGGGTCAGGGCCCAGGAACCTGCATTTTTGCACACCACCATCCTTCCCACCTCTGCCATTTTAGTCTGTTACAAGTGGCCAGAAGTCTTTGAAAAATGCTGATCTAAAAACAAACAAGAATTACTATGGATTCTATAGTAATAAAATCATTAATCCTGGAAAGGACTCACTTCACAATAATCCAAAGAAAATAACTTAGTTTGGATTAAAGGATGAATTTCTGCAAACATGGTGATAAATGGTTAGATCCAGAACAGGGTGATCCCTCTGTACAATATGAGTAGTCAGCATCTTAGTGACAAAAATGCTACAGCTGACCACTAATATCTTACCTTTCCAATATTCCCTAGGCTCAGTTTCCACCAGGAATATTCTTTTTCCTTTGCCCATTTCACTAGTTAAAATTACTTTCTTTAAGCCTTAGTTCAAAAACCACTTTCTTCCCAAAATTTTCTCTCAATTCTCTTCCTCTTCTTAGTTCCTATGTCTGTAATTGGGCATAAATCACACTTATCTTGCATCTAATTCCTCGTGTGCCTGTCATGAGTATATATATCTTCTCCTAGAGCGCCAGCACTCTGACAGCTTCATGTTTGATTTCTCAACCACCTGCCAAAGGCCTTTTGCACAGTAAGAGTCAAACGGATAAAGCTACCGCCACTACCACCACCCTTACAGAACACTTACAGTGTGCAGGTCTTGTTCTAAGTATTGTAATAAGTATGTTAGAAATAGTTCTATTTTACAGACAGAAGGATGAGGAACTGAGAGGTTGGTTTTTTTGTTGTTGTTGAACGGTCTCTTTTACAAGCTCTATCTCTGTAGATGATCAGCATGTAAGGAGATCTGAATACTGTGGATTCCAGGAAGAGCTCCTTAAAAACTCTTAACCTTCTAACTAATTTAGTGCATCAGAATCATGTGGACAACTTGCTGAAACACAGGCTGCTCAGTCTTATCCCCAGAGTTTCTGATTCAGGAACTGGGGGTAGGAACTGAGAAAGTTCATTTCTAGCATGTTCCCAGGTAATGCTGGTGTTGCTGATCTGGGGCCCACACTCTGAGAACCACTGCTCTAGGTCAATGTTTCTGACACTCCACAGTTTGAGGGCAAAAAATTGGCCCTAATATTCTGAGCTTCCTGAAAGCAAAGAGATGAGGGAGAGGAATAGAAACCACACAGAAGTTAGGAAGGTGTGACCCCTTTCCAAGGGCATGGTTGTAGGTTCTTTCCCTGAAGAGGGTGCAGACAGGCAGTCAGCACTCTAAAGAGATGAAAACACTGCTGGAAGTCACTTGGTGTTTTTGGCTTGAGCAGTTGTTTGCCACCAGGAGTGATTTCATTGGTTTCCAAATTTTACCAGTAAGTCTTCTGTGAGTTTTGGTGAAGAATGAGTATAAAATAAGATGTGTGTTTTTCTTGAGAAGATAGCCCAGCAGAGAGTCCACTGACTCACTTAACTTTTTATCACCTTTGCAGCAAGATCATAAAGATAATATAATGCAATGTAATAATACAGAATAATAATGAAGCTTTTAATTATAGCTCCCAAAGCTCTTACTTAAAAAGCTTTTTAAAATTTTTTTATCTGCACCTATTAAGTTGAGTGAGGATTAAAATTGCTTAAGGTCCAGGGACCAAGTCAGGAGCATGGGCTTCTTGTCCTAGTTTTCCAAATAAATACATTGCTCAGGGACTTAATTTCTTAGTGGAATAGTTAAATCGTCTTAGTGGGGACACCTATGGGGTCATCCAAAAACTCATACCCATTCAGAAATGGAATATTTGAGATAAATTACACATTAAAAATACATTCCTTTGAGTTGCTTGGGAAAAAAATTCAATCGGTATTCCAAATACTTTGCCAAGGCATTCAAAGGGCAAGACACAAGTTCAAGGTCATATGCTGTCAGGTTCTCATCCATCTCTCCTAACAAACACCGGTAGCTCTTCTTTAGGTAACTGACCAGCCCCTTTGAGGGATTCTTTTGAAATCTCTCCCCTCTGGAGCTGCCCTTCATTGTCCCTCTGTCTCCCAGGCCCACCCTCCTACCCCTCTGCTTTGCTTCAAGCCCCAGCACCCAGAAGCAAGTCCACTGTTCAATGCTGGCCAACAAGTCATTCTCACGCACTGAGCCTGGGGGTGGGGGTGCCTTTCTCTTATTCATTTCCCCATGCCTGGCTCTGCCTGTCAGATTTGGACTCCAGCTGTCCTCCCCCGCTGTCTGAGATGCAGAACTTGGAGCTTCACCTGCTTCGATAGACGCTGCCTTGCTGGCTTCAGATGACAGAAGCAGATCGCCTGCAGGGCTTCCCAAAAATTCACAAAGAAAGAAAGACAGATGGGCAAGGCAGGAACGGCCAGAGGACAATTAGAGGAGAAAGCAGCGCGCCGGGAAAGCTCAGCACATACCTGGGGAAAAGTTGCAGGCGGGTCCCTCCTCCTCTCTGGGCTTCCTTCCCAGCAGGCTTCGGCCCCCACTGAGGTGTTTAGGATGTGGGTAGTTATTTACTTATTTATTTATTTTCCAGAGCTGGCAGCGTTGGCTCGCATTTCTATGCCTTCCTGTCAGAATTCTCTCAAGAAAACGGCAGCTGGTGAGCTCAGAAATGTCAGTCAGAATCTTGGCCTAGTTTGGGGACTTGAAGATTCTTACAGAAAGTTAAAAAGGTTTCTGGGCCAGTGTCTCCTTTGGGTTTTCCCTCTTTTGCTTCTCACCTTTTCCATCTTCTATTTTTTTCATTTTACCCCAGTAGCTAGCTACTTAAATTGCCTGCTTCTGTCTTTCCGATGGTCCCCTCTTGAGTACGGCTGTGGCTCTTCTTCTGGCTCAGCCTAACAGCCTGGTGATTTTCTGAGCATTTGTATCAGTACTTGGACATTCATTGCTTATTTCGTCTTCTTACTTATTCCCTTTTCCCCTTTCCTCCCTCTCCTTTCACTCTTACCTTTGTAATTGCTATCCTTCTAGTCACACATAGAGAAATCATCGTCATCTGTCCTTTCTGTACATTTCCTATCCTCACTGAATAGGTTGTCATTCCCCGATTTGTGCCCTGTCCACCCATTTCTCCTTCATTCTTTAGTTCCATCACTCGGACTTGGATCCTGTCCATGTGTGACCTACCTACAGCTCCTCTCCTCTCCTCTCCTCTCCTCTCCTCTCCTCTCCTCTCCTCTCCTCTCCTCCTCGGGCAGTTTCACTCCCTGCCTCCTCTTGTTTCTGCTCTCCTAAAGGAGCCTCCTCCTTTTGTACTCTCCAGCCCTCTGCCCACCCCCAGCACAGTCTCCCACCTGTTTGTGTCTTTTAAGGGACTTGGTCCTGTCCATGCCTTCTGTCCACCTCAATCACCCCAGTGACGGGCCTCTGAAAGCTGTTAAATTACACCTCTTCAGCTGTCCCATTGCAAGGAGAAACGATCTCTGCTAAATCCTTTTTCAGATAGGCAAATCTATATTAATGCCTCTGTTGATGGAATATACTGAAATGATGCATGTGTTATTTTAAAGTGTAAGAACATTAATGTTTTCAAATGAATGAATCCCTATCTCTTGATATTGGGGTTCTTTTAGGTTGTATGAGTATAAACAACCACAGATATAACTCTTCAAGCTTGTTAATAACTTATTTGGGCCATTTTCCAAGTGGGAGGTACTTGTAGTGGAGTTATGGAAAACATGGGTAGTTTGGGGCTTGACTGGATGCTCGATAACGTGTATTTAGTGACTGCCTGTTAAGTCACAGTGCACCATATTAAGCACTAGAAATAAGGTGTCTATGTTCCCTGATCTTGAGAGACTTACAGGCTCTTTTGGGGATAGGACTTGAATCTGGGGGAAATACATGCACATACACACACATATATATAAAATATAATAATTACAGACTGATAAAATGGAAAATAAGCACTATTGGCATTCAGAAGCAGAGATTAGTAAGTGGTGGGCCAGGTAGTAAAAGCTTCGTGGAGGAGATGGGTTTCTTCTAGGTCTTGAATGATAGGGAGAGTTTCTATATATAGAGAGGGAGGGAAGGGCTTTCTCAGATGTGGGAACAGCTTGAGCAAAGACATAGAGGCAGGAATGAGCAGAGTGTGGTCAGGAAATACTGATTAACCTGTGGCTGGATCCAACCTTTATGAAGGGGTCAGCCTGGGGAAGGCCTCGAGCATAAAGAGCTAGCCATTCTGGGAAAGTATACTCATGGTAGGAGATGACAATTTTTTAAAGAGTTCCTTTAACTTATATTTAAACAGAGTTATATTTAACTTATATTTAAAACATGCTTATATTTAAAAAGAGTAGTGCTATTCTGTTTTGATATAGTTTCTGTAAATGCATATGAATTTGGATGGTTTGATAATTATTATCTAAATAATCATGGTCTGAAATTTGTTTCTATTGAATATTCGGAGAGAAATAGACATTTCTCTCCAATCCTCAGAATATTAAGTCTTTTTATTATTTTTTCTGGCATGTGTTATGAAGATCTGCTGTTATAAATGTAGAAAACTGCTAGCCCCACTCATTCATAGTCCATCACCTGTTCTGTCTCCCTCACATACTTGGCCTTAAAATCTACTCAACATCACTTTTTCTACTTACTGAAAGCTTAATTCCACCTTGGCTGGATTGTGCATTTGTTATGGATCTAGATACACCTTGACATGTCTTTATCCTGCTTAATTTTTTTTTTTACAATTTCTTTTTATGTAAGTCTAGAATTCACAACACCGTAAACTTCTGGAAGTCAAGTTTATGCTTATTTTGATTTATTCTCTTGTTTGCAGCACAATATGAGGACACAGTGGCCTCCCAATGAATGGTTGTTAAAATCAAATTGGATCAAAAGGTTCCCTAAAAGACTAAAACTCTACAACAGAATACAAAATACAAACCCAACAGTCACGTTACTAATAGGAGGATGAACATCTTCTGAATGTTGTGTCAAGCCTTCAGTTCTTCTGAGATTTTTCTCGGGTCAAAAGAGGGAACTGATGTTAATTTAATAATTTATCTATATATAGGATTATACTTTAGGTTTTCAAGTCACAAGTTCTTATGAGTCTCATGCACTATTTTGAGTAAGCCAAAGGTATTGATATTCAAATTTGGAAGATGAAGAATTAGAGATACACAGCAATGAGCGGACTTGCTGAGGGCCACATGGAAACAGATGAGGTCATCTATTGAAAGATATGGGATCAAATTCAAGCCTTAGGATTCCTCCTTAAATCTTTTTTCACCTCAGTACATTTTAGGTCAGAAATTTTGACTTCCTGATAAAGAACTACTTTTGTTTTCTCTAAATTCTTATGTAAATCAGGTTGATTTTAAAATGATGCAATGTGACGAGTGAAGCATTGGGAGTAAAAGTGAGGAGTGGGGTCTCTTCTGAGATCTTTCCCAGTGAGAAGATCTTCCCCGTGGAAATCTCCAGAAGCCAGGAAAAAGGGGAAATGAGAGCTGGCCTGAGCAAGAAGAATTCTTCAGGACAATCTTACTTAGTTACCTACTCACTTAGTATGTTAGGAAACCAAAGCCCGGTTTAGCAATGAGTCTTGCCCTTAGTCACAGAACCAGCATCTCCTGACTCCTGCGTAAGTGTGCTTTGTATTACACCCAGGCATCACTATTGCCTCCTGTTTGGTCATGAGCCTCTTGAAGAGCCTTCTCTTCCCCAAGGCCACCACTGGGACAGGGTGATAGTAGTGAAGGGAGTACTCAGCCTGTCTTATTTGTGGCTGCAGGCCATCTCTTAGAGCCCTACGATAGTGAGCAGAAACTGGGTGAAAAAAACCTATAACTGTGGGGGTGGGGGAATGCAGAAAACAGCCTGTTCCATTTTAAAAACAGTTTTAATGCTTTATGGTGGGTTCAGCCACTGACTTTCATAAGGGTGATAGTAATAATACTGAAATCATGGGATGGTAATAATAAATCCTTTCAGATGCTGCCAGAACTACATATTGCAGGCTTTAGATGCCAGTGGCAGCTGCTTGGCTAAATGTGGCCCCCAGTTGTCAAGGAGAGACCCACCCCAATACATTAGAAACAAATCAACAAGTATTTGCAGGGCACAAACAGGGCAGAGCCCCTTGGAGGTGAAGGCTTCAATTTAGACACCATCTCTGCTTTTAAGGAGTTAACAATTTGAAAATGTGCTCAAAATGTCAAGTTTGACATAGATACATGTATGGCTCCACAAACTGGCTTGTGTAGACCAGCGATAAACTCAAGTATCATGTGCCCTAGTTGATTATCCTGCCTCTAACCAAATGGTTGACAACTGTCAGTGTTGTGGAGCTGGACACCCATGAAGATAGTGTTAGAAGTAAACTTCTGCTAACTTTTTTGTTTGCAAGATGGTTTAGTTTTCTTGAACTAGGAGGCAGGATTTGCAATTACTGTGTAATTGCCAGAAGTCATTGATTCTCACCTTAATGTCCTCTTCTAAAATCCAGAGGTAATAATAACCCAGTCACCTCTCTTACTAGGTTTGTTTGGAGGATTTAAATGCAACAGCTTCTTTGGTTTTTGTGTTGGTTGTTTCAGTTGTCCTTTGGGTGGGTAAGTAGTAAGTAGCGTGATAAAGGCACAGAGATCAGTTTGGGTTTCATGCAGGTAGATTCAGTAGTAGATGGAGTTTGAGGCGTTTGCCCACAATTATACATTTTAAGGGGACATCCAGTCTGGGCTTCTCATTGTGTAGTAAGGAAATGGAGTCTTGAGAGTTAAAAATTTTTCCCCCATTGGCAGTCTTGGGGTACGTTATGATGTTACAGAGTCTGCCAGGTTTTCCTCCTGACCAAGTGAGAGCAAACGAGATAATGATTGTGAAAGTTATCCATCAGCAGCAGAATGCTACACAAATATGAAGTGTTATTTTATTGAAATGTGTCCCCCAAAGCCCGTGATTGCAGAAAACTGACACTCTGGGTGATGGCAGAGCTGTGGGGTCTTGGACACCAGCTGTTCCCCAAGAGGTTTTCCCAGCTGCTGCTAAGGGCAACCTTGTGGTGGAGGAGTCCAGAAGTGGATATTCCGAGAGCACAGACTTCATATGGGATTGGGCCAAAGCAGGTCAAAGGCAAAACAGTTGAAACTATTTGGGAAACAGGTGGGGACAATGGAAAATTCATTTGGCTAAATGTGTGCTTAAATCAACACAAAAGTTATCCCAGTTGCTTGGTTTTGGAAAGCAGTGCTACAATGTTTAAAAGCTCCCTCTTTTCCTCTCTCCCTTTCTTCCTTCCCTTCTCCTTTCTTTCTTCTTACAAAAAAATTAACATTTGATGGTTTATTTAGAATTTAAGAGAAGCAGGAAAGGTGATTTAACTCTCTTTAGGTTATGAAGAGATGAAAGTCATGTAATTTTTTTCCCCTCTATAAAAGAGTAGAACATGTGATTTCAATGCAACAAAGGGATTTTAGTTAAATATAAGGGAAAGTATGTTGTATCAGATCCCTGGTCTGAGACAGTTCCAAGCTGGGTGCTTTCATATACTTTTTTCATTTAACCCTTACAAAACTTCTCTTTGCCCCCAGTATATGCTAAACTTCAAGGAGAGGGGTAGTTTTCCTTGTCTCTTATATTCTACTGCAGCTTTTTACCTTCAAATTATTATTTTAAAAAATATAGTCTGTCTTGTTTGTATACTAGTTAAAATAATTTTAAAAAATGACATATCCCCTAACACATTTGAAAATTCATATCTGAATTTAAAAATGATAATTATTTAAAGGACTTAATATCTGGTGTGTTGTAAATACTGACATTTCAGTTCAAATGTTCTTTCATTCTTCCAAGTAGAGCCAATGAAATCTAATCCATAGCAATTTGACCCTCACCCTCTTTCATTAGAGAATGATAAATGCAAGCCTTTTAAACAGTTGGAAATTTGCAGTATTCCTTTTCCTTTTGGAACCTGTGTTATCCCATTTTATTTCCCATGACAAATTTTATCCTAATGTAGTGCATTATGTTTGCAAATATGTTATTTATCACTCTATTGTAGACTTCAGATAAATGTATAAACAAATTTGAAATTAAACTTCAGAAACTTTCTAATTAAAAATAAAAGTAAGCCTGGACAACATGGCGAGATGCCATCTCTACAGAAAAAATACAAAAATTAGCTGGGTGTGGTAGTGCATACTTGTGGTTCCAGCTACTCAGGAGGCTGAGATGGGAGGATCGCTTGAACCCAGGAGGCAGAGGTTACAGTGAGCTCAGATCACACCACTGCACTCCAGCCTGGTGATAGAGGGAGACCCTATCTCAATCAATCGATCAATAAAATTGTTTTAATTTCTAGCAACTATAAAGTTAAGTATTAAAATGTTTCATGTGGACTGAATTATCATTATCATTATTACTAGTACACTGTTACTCAAAATATCATAAATATGTTACAAATAATAACTAAATATTAAAATTAACATTTATTGGAAATATATCTTATAAAATTGATAGGGCTTTAAATTTTTCCATGAGTTCATATATCCAGAATGGATATTACTAATTGTTTGAGTGAAGGTTTGGCATTGACTCTATAATTTTTTTCTGTTTGCAGATGTGAGCACTGAGAGGGTTTGCTCTCACATAAATAAGAAGGTGGGAATGGAAGGAATTTTATTATGGCAGCTTCACAAAATTCTTTTAACTATATCTGGGTTTTCTACTGGAAACAATGTAATATTGTATTATCAAGATTATTATTAATGGTCCATCACTGATAACTTGATGTGGTTCTCCTTCAGTTTTGTTCAAGGTTAAGAAATAAAAATGATGCAACTTATAGAAAAATGTGTTACCCACTCATGAGAGTATTTTCTTGGGAGAGGCATTCTGCTATGGGCCCTGGGTGTCCCTGCACATTCCTGTTGAGTATGCCAAGAATGCAAGGCTCTTATTGCTTTTTACCAGGGACATTTCTCAGAGTAAGGAGCAATACTGAGATGAGTTTACATCTCTCACCAGACCAAAAACAAACAAACAAATACCACCAGATTTGCTTCTGCTTGCTAGGAAAGTAGTGAATCTCCCAAGCTCAGTGTGATACAAACCCAGGGCTCCGGCTCAGGGTGAAAGGGGCTGCCTTGTGGGCCCTCACAGGGCAGTCCGGGCTGCAGGCAGGTCTGCATGCAAGCAGAAGAGGGCAAGCAGGGAGTCAGGGAGGTGGTGGGAACATGGGAAACTGACGTGAACAAACATCATGCTCTTGCTTCTTGCTGTGTGGAGAATAATAAAGGTTGTAGTCTCTGAGCCAGGATTTCCATATCTTGTCCATGAAATCATAGACTGGTTTATTAGCTTGCAAGTGGCAAAAAATCCCAGACCCTTCACAGACTCTGACTTATTTATGTTTTTAATTTCTGGGAAGAATGCCAGGAAGACATTACCACAACTCACTGAATGATGGTTAATTGTACCAGTTACTCTTTTACATGGAAATGTGCTGTTTACTGTAATAAGTTCAAAGTGTTGGTAAAATTTAAATTTGTTAGCTTCAATATAGCTTTGTCAATAAGACATTTTTGAAAATCACTTTAAAAATATTGTCCTGTTCTTTAACTATATACTCATCTAAACTTGGAGCCACGGACTTAGTTTATTCAATTTTTGGGAATGTCTGATTGGCAAAGCTGATTCTTACTGGTCAAACCATCAGCCTAGATAAATTTATTCAATGTCACTTATATGCCTTTATTTTTTCAATCCAAATAAACATGTCAGATGCCTTTTTGGGACATCCATTTCATTTCTTAAGAAAACAATGAATGGGTATGAGTTTCCTCACAATATCTCCTCAAAAACATGGAATTCAGTACTCTTAGCTTCATACCATTTTGCCATCTTAAAGGCAATAGCTAATGTTCTGGGCAAATTCAGAACATTTTGGCAACTCAAGTTTGTTCATGAATAAAATAGCATTTCATTTGGATGAAAAGAATGGATCTGAAAAATGAAGCCTCTCCCATGCCTGGGCATTGAAGTAGCTCCATAGATGATAGATGTTCTTATTCGCTCTTTTCAAAGAAAGCCCAAATCAACTCAAATGAAAGTAGGAAAATTTGAAAATAATTTCTCCAATGCAAGACTAGAAAAGTCTTTGCATGCTATAAATTTTTTTTTAACAGTAGTGCATTTCCTTTGCTGTAATAGTGGACATAGATTTTAATTGGGAGAGATTAAAAATATCCCTGGATTCATTAATAGGTAAGGGAGATGTTTTGTCTACTGTGATTTTTGCCACAATCTGCCAACTGTCTTTTCAATGAGGTACGAAGGTATCTGATTAGAGAATCCTTTTAATTGCAGAAATGCTGTTTCCTGAATTCCTGAATGGCATGTTTGCCTGCCTGCTGAGTATCTCCCCCTTCATTTCCAATAGATATCTCAAACTCAGCGTCTCTAGAACGGAACTCCTAATCTTTAATTCTAAAATAACTTCATCTTCAGCCTTCCCAATCTCTGTTGACGGCAACTTCATCCTTCCTGTTGTTCAGGTCAGTCATCCCTGATTCCTGTCTTCATCTTCACCCCAAACCCAATTCATCACAAAATCCTGTAGGCTCTCTTTCAAAATATATCCAGAATCTGATCATTCCTCACCACCTCCACTGAATCTACCTTGCCATGAGGCACTGTCTTCTCTCTGAATTACCAAAGTAGACTCCCAACTCATAAGAAGGCAGAGCCCTGCTTCTGCCTGTCCCTCTTACAGTTTATTTTCAACAAATCAGCTGAAGTAATCATTTAAAAGCATAAGTCCAATAATGTCCACTTCTGCAGGACACCTTGCAGTATGCCCTTTTTACCCAGAATAAAAACATTGTCTTTACAATGGCCCATATAATCCCCTATCCCATTCCCTGACCTCATCACCTCTTACTCTTCCCCTTTGCCCACCTGCCTCACCACATTGACTAGCCTCCTTGATGCTTCTTCTCCCAGCCAAAGGTATTTCCATGGTGGAGTTTTCACAATCACTGTTTCCTCTGCCTGAGAAGTTTTCCACAAGTATTCATATAGCTGACAACTTTACCTCCTTCAGGTTTTTGTTCAGTTGTCTCTTTAATGAGGCCTACTCTGGGAGTGCTATTGATGTTAAAAATTGCTACCCACATTCCTTTGCTTACACTCCTAATTCCCCTTTACCGTCTGTGGTAGGCAGCCTCTAAGGTGGCCCCCAGTTCACCTCCAGATATTCACAGCCTTGTGTAATCCTTTCTCTTGGAGTAACTCTTTCTAACTAACAGAACATGGCAAAGCTGAGGGATGTCCCTTCCATGATTAGGTTACATGAGACTTTGACTTCTATTTTCCTAGCAGATTCTCTCTATTCTTTCTCAACTTGCACTCTTTGATGAAGCAAGTTGCTATGTGGGAGAAGCTCATGTCTCAAGGACCTGAGGGGTCCTCTGATCAGAAGCCTGATAATCACAGGCTCTCAGTCCAACAACCCACAAGGAACGGTTGACTCAGTGTCAACAACCACTGAATGAACTTAGCAGCGGATCTTTCCACAGTGGAGCTTTCAGATGAGACCACAAATCCTGGGCTGACACTTTGATTGCAATCTTGTGAAAGACTGTGAAGCAGAGGATCTAATCAAGTTGTGCCTGGATTTCTGACCCACAGAAACTGTGGACAAAAAAATGTGTGTTTTTTTGAGCCATTAAATTATGGCACAATTTGATATCCATAATAGATAACTAATACTTCCCTATGCTTTTCCCTGCTAGATTATAAACACCATGAGGGCAGAAATCTCTATTTTGTTACTAATATATCCTGATTACCCTGAATAGTGTTTGGAATTTAGTAGTTACTTATATTTGTTGGATGAATGAATTACTGAGTTAATGAGTGATACTCTTGGATGAATGAATTATTTATTGGATGAATGAATTGATAAATCACTGAGTTAATGAGTGATGCTCTTGGCGTCTAGCATAATTATAGCCATCAACAGTGCATGAAGAATTATAGCTTTTTCTATACTAATATAATACTTTACATTTTTTGCAATGAACGTTGGTAATTTGTAATAGATTTTCCAAAGTCAACTTTGGTAATTACATGAAAACATTAAAATTATTTACATTTTTGCCAGTCTCCTCAGTTTTCATTAACAAAAATTTAATAGCTTTATTTTTCAAATCTCGATGTGTGAAAATAAAAGATATTGCAAGACAGTTTCATATGATTGTTTATATCTAATCTTATGTGACTTCTCTCAGGAGCCATGCCTATCTTAATAATAGAAAGAGATAAAGTCATTAATTTAAAATTGTCATCACTCCTGCTATCCTATTCTTCTACATGTCTAAATTTAGAACATCTAGTATTGGCTTAAATTCCCGATTCTAATGCCAGAGTTTGTAGTAACAGAAGTATATTGAAGAAAGCAAAGACAGGCAGCTCTATTGTAGTTTCATTGTCTTGATTAAAGTAGGTTTTGTAGACCCCAACATTTCAAATTGCCCATTTTTGGCACACCAGAGTTGTTTTTTTTTCTTCTCCCACCTTGGGAAAGTGCACCAAAGAAGAATCAGGAGAAATTAAAGGTGTACATTTCTTTCTGTACGGTGGAAAAAGTAGGGCTGTGACAGGAGGAATAGATATGGACAACCTGGTTGAAGTAGTGAGAAATGAATTTCAGCAGAAAGTATATGTGGGAGCCAAGCATCTGGGAAGCGTTTCCCCTAGAACTGTCTGCATCCTTGTGCCTGTTAGAAGGTCTCTTTTTACTCCAGTTTTCAGACCTGAGCCTAACCAACTGAAGAATGTTTGCTTGGGGTTGGGATGAGGGCAGAGAATTGCTGAGGAAAAAAGCAACTGTTTTTGTGGCACTCTGGGCGGACTTCTTTCAAGTTAAAAACTTACATTATTATGGCATGCAGCTGAATGAAGAAGGTGTTTGTCATCCTCATAGTCTATGATATTTGACAGTTATGGATTCTATAGATTTAACATACTTGCGTATAAAATGGTGAAATGAGCTTACTCCGGTGGAAAATGCCTAAGGGTACAAAAACAGGTAAACTGGAGAGACAGCCCAAGTAACTGCCTTGTACATTTTTCAACCACAATGAAAAATCAACTTTCTTCAGAGTATCAGGTTGAATTCCACCATTTTGAAGTATATTTGTTCCTTTCATAATGGAGCAATAGTTTTATGTATCACTAAATCCATTTAGGAGACTTATCATTCAAGAATTAATAGGCCACATTGCTCTCTTCCTCTTTATGTATTTTTTTTTTTTTGAGAGAGTCTTGCTATGTTGTTTAGGCTGGATTCCAACTCCGGGGCTCAAGGGATCCCAAGTAGCTGAGACTACAGGGGCATACCACATTGCCCAACGTATGTATGCATTTTATTATATTAATATTTGGTGTATGTAAAATGTATAGAATTTAAATTTGTAGAATGATTGTATCACAGGGAGTGTTTAATTATATTTCACAGAAAGTAGTATGGCATCCATATTTCGATCTTTGATTCCCAAGGAAGTGCCAGTAGCATCTAGCAGAGGCCATTGGTAGGTGATGGTTATTTGTGGACATTTAAAGACTTCTCAGAGGAGTGTCAGACATTTTAACGTGTTTGGGGGTATTGTAGGAAGCTAAAGTTCCACTGAACATGTAGTTAAGTGTAAGTTTCTGTGACATTTGGGTTGATGACGACACCCATCTGCCACTACATTCCAATATATGTGGGGGACTGGGGACCAGTGGAAACTCAGGTTACATAAAAAACCCTTAGCTCTTGGTGAGCAGCAACTGGTAAAACCTCTTCCTTCTTCCCTACTAGATGCCTCTGAGTTACCATCCCCAGTACCCTCCCCCTTTCAGAAGAGGCTAGGGCTGGGAACTATTCATTTGTAATAATTCTGGGTGAAGCAAGCCTTTTTCTCCTTTTTTTTTTTTTTTAACCCAAAGCAAGAGCGAATCTTCTGTCTAAACTCTCTGATGGACACATCAAGACAGATCACCAGTCTTCCTGGAAATCATCTGAAGGAGAAATGGGAGGGTGGTCCTCACATGGCAGCAGGAGAATGGTGAATGCAGGTTGCCTGGTGCCTGGCCTCCTTCCTGGGGCAGAAATTGGTGCTCCCTCCCACCCGTTTCCCCAGTCTCACCCTGCCTTCCAAGCCCAAGACTGGCAGGTCACCTAGTTAATATTTACAACAAAAACCTGTTGAACAGTAGGAAATTCCTCCCTAAAGCACAAAAGTCATTCATGCTGAAAACCCCCTCCTGAATTTCTTTTGGGCAGAAGACACTAGATGTATTATCTCAAATAATGCCTGATGAGATAGCAGTTCAGCTTCTCAGGGAAAATATTATCAGTATTTATGTCAGGAAAAGTAAAGTTCTGAGGAAGACCCTAGAATTTTAGGGCAAACGTGGAGCACTAAGAAGGTCAGTGGATCCCAGACGCCACTGTGGGTCTTGGACTCTTTGAACACAAATAGCTACAAGGTTGGCCATGAGGTGGGTCCACAGAACAGCTGAATATTCAGTGGAGGACTCAGTTCAAGCAGCTTCTGAGAAGACCCATCCTGTCAGCTCTCTTGTGACAGGCAATCAATCATTAACCTCTCCTAACCACACTGGAATAATGTTTTGGAATTTTGATGAAATGTGGCTTATGTGGGCAATAAGAGAAAGAACTAAGTAAATCTTTGACATTCAGCCTCTGCTCTGGAGAAGAAGAGGTGATGGAAGACTCTACTAAATAAGCTGTATTTTATTTTGATTTGTTTGATAAGAATGAAAGAACATGTCCCAGGGATACCCACATCCCTTTTTTTCCTGTGGGGAGTGTCCTAGCAGACCCCACATGGGCATCCTTGCTTCTCCACTCTGCTAGGGGTCTTGAGGTGATTTCTGGGCTCAGGGGTTGTAAGTGCCTGGGGCATTAGTGGACAAATGAATATCTATTAGAGAACTTTTACCTATAGGATCATGCTTCCATATGGGCAATATCCGGAGAGTGGATAGATAAGGTTTCAGTGCACAGAAAGGGTGATGGCTAAAATATAAATTTTGTTCACTGATGTATCCTAAATAATTACAAGAGTGTTTGTCAAATGAACAACTCTGCTCACATCAGGAACAGCCTTCTAAGCCTGGCCCAGCTTCTGGACACCTGGGTGCTTCACATAGCGGTTGCTTTCCTGATGCACTGCTTTTGCATCTTCTGGGCCATAGTTCATCTTTTTCATGACTCAGGGATGTGGCCCAGGTATCCAACCTCCGGTACAGTTCCAGTGCCCAGTCTCCATAATTCCCCCAAGTATGTCTCTCTTATCTCTCATCTTAGCCTTCTCACAAAAAAATGAACAAAATGTTGATTCTATTCTTTTATCCAAATCATAGCGTTCCTTCTATTCTTGGGATAGCTGTCCTGATCCATACATAAATCTCCTCCAAAGGGGAGCTACCTTTACAGTTCTAAGATGAAGAAAAGGAAACAAAAACACAACTATATAGTCTGTCAGGATTTTTGCTACTGGGCAAATCCATTATCTGCATGTAAATTCTGACTGCTCACCTCTGGGCTCACACTCTGCATTGACTTTATAAAGGTTCTTAGGAAGCCTAGATTCTATTTATGGGTATTTATTGGGATAGAAGAAGCAAGAAAACTTCATTTCATAGGGGATAATAACTGGTCCAACATCAGAGAGGTCGTGTCATGAGTATATCACATGGTGGTACAATTGAGGAGCAGGAAGGTAGAGAGAAAATGCTATTCCTTCTCCTCTGTCATTCATTCATTCATTCAATATTTATTGCACTTATTCCATGCTAGGCACTGTTGTTAGAAGCTGGGGATGCAGTGGTGACATAGAAACAAGATCCCTGTCTTCTTGGAGCTTAGTATACTAGATAAGTTAGATCTTTCCTACTTATGCCATTGGACAACTGAAGAGAGAGGAAGTGTAGACAGCTATAAGGCCTATGGTAATCTGGGAATTCTTCCACAGGAATCTCTAAATAGAAGGCTAGAAGCACTTGGATGCTAAATTAGCCTGATGTAATCCAGGTTGTATTAACTCCAGGAAAGACCTAACCTGACTCCTGGAAAAGAATTAAGAATGATATGTAAATAAGTTTCTAATAAAATCTGGGAGTAAGTCAGAGTATGTTCCCTGTCCCCTGCCCCTTCAGGTTTACTGTTCCAACTGTTAAGCTGAACCAAGGGGAGAAAAAGTCTTTGTATTTGCATGGTAGAAAATACAAAGCCTACCTCAAAAAGCAAACTACAAATTGGGAGAAAATATTTGCATTGTATATACTAGCAAAGAGTAATATATCTATAATATATAAAGAGCTTGTAAAAATCATTAAATATAAAGTGAAATTACAATATCAAAACAGGCAAAGGTTATTGTATCTTCTGGGTCATGGTTCAACTTTATCATGACTTATTCAACTCAGGTCTCTAAACTCCAGTCCAGTTCCAGTGCTCTATCCTCATGCCTCCCCCAAGTCTGTCTCTCTTGTCTGTCTTTCCCAGCAGGAAACAATGGCTTAGTCAAAGGATCTCAGTGAAGAGTTTAATGAAGGAACAGTCTTTAGAGTTGTGGACAGGTTGAGAGAATAAACAACAAAAATACTAGCAAAATCAGGAAGCCATTACCATGTCTAGGTCTGCAGGCATCAGGGGAAGGAGTTGCTTATTGGAGCTTGGAGGAAGCTAGAGTTCTGGATGAGGGGACTTACTTCTTGGGTCTGAGCCTGAGTGGTGCAGTTCTTACAAGTCAGCCCCCATTATACAAAACAAAGCATAGGCGAATACAGAATGGCTGTGGTGGGGTTGGGAGCAAACAGGGGATAAGCAGAATAGTCATAAATAGAAATCCACAGTTTAAAGCTAAGTATCTAATAAATATTCAATTCATTTAAAAGCTCCTCAACCTCACAAATAAGTACTAAATTGTAATTTTTAGAAATATTTTCTCACATTAGGTTGGCAACATTGAAAAAACAAGCATAATATTTAGTGTTGCCAAGGATGAGAAGAAATGAGAACTCTCATACATTATTGATAGCTTTCTGGAGAATAATTTAACATTAGTTATTTAGGTTCAAAATACTATTTAACCCAGCAATTCGGCTTCTAGAAGCAGCTTACTCAGCTTACACTGGGCAATAGTGGAATTTAAGTAGTAGTATTGACTGCTGTTTTCAGGAGACACCATCCCTGCCTTCTTGGCATTTATAGTCTATAAGGGAAGAAAGACATCTCTTATGATTGTTCATAATTTGTGTTTCAAAGATGTCGGTCAACAAATATTTACCATGTGCCAAAGCCTTCACAAGACATTAAGATGAGAAAGAATGCGTGGCATGGTGGCTCACGCCTGTAATCTCAGCACTTTGGGAGACTGAGACAAGGAGGATTGCTTGAGCTCAGGAGTTCAAGACCAGCCTGGGCAACATGGCGAGACTCTGTCTCTACCAAAACAAAAAACAAAATTAGCAGGGCATGGTTGTGTATTCCCAGCTACTTGGGAGGCTGAGATGGGAGGATCATGTGAGCCCAGGAGGTTGAGGCTAGAGTGAGCCATCATTGTGCCACTGCACTCCAGCCTGGGTGATGGAGTCTCTCACTCTGTCTCCAAAAAAAAAAAAGTTAGAAAAAAGATAAGTCTTGACCCTTCTCTTTGAGGGCTTCTAATTAAGTGGAAAGATGGTTATATAAACAGGTAATTTGAAAATTAAAGTGGTAAAGATGAGAGTAGCAGATACATTCACGGAATAATATGGGGATAAAGAGGAGGGGAGTATCACTTAGCTTTGGGATATGGGGGAGATGTTCTTAGAGGAGTTAAAGTTTGATTTGATTTTTGTTTTGAGAGAGAAGCGAGAGTTACCCAGGTTAAAAGGGGAAAAGGCACTCTATGAAGAAGAAAGAGCATGAGCAAAGTATGGGAGAAGGAAGCAGAATGGCATGCTGGGGAGAAAGAAAATCAGCTTGTAGAGACTGTTGCTTCTGCTAAGAGGAGTAACAAGCACACTTAGCTTCCTGCCTGGAATAACCAAAAAACTCAGACAAAATATGTAAAACACAGTGTTAAAGAAACTGGACATCAGGGAATGGACAGTGGTCCTTGAGATGACCTCTAGGATATCCCCAGATTGCTGTGTTGAGACAGTTTCCAGGTTATGGTGCAGGGAGGGCAGCCAAGTAGAGGTAGATTTCCTGAGTTAAGGTCACAAAGCTAAGAGTTCTAGGAGACCAAGGTGGGTATATTTCACTGAAAATTATAAAACGCGGCCTGGTGTCGTGGCTCACACCTGTAATCCCAGCACTTTGGGAGGCCGAGATGAGTGGATCACCTCAGGTCAGGAGTTCAGTACCAGCCTGGTCAACATAATGAAGCCCTGTCTCTACTAAAAATACAAAAATTACCTGGGTGTGGTGGCGCACACTTGTAGTCCCAGCTACTTGGAAGGCTGAGGCATGAGAATTGCTTGAACCCAGGAAGTGGGGGTTGTAGTGAGCTGAGATTGTGCCACTGCGTTCCACCCTGGGCAACAGAGTGTGACTCTGTCTCAAAAATAAATAAATAAATAAATAAATAAATAAATAAATAAATAAATAAATGTATATGTATATGTATAAAACACTGTTGAGAAAAACTAAAGGAGATGAAATAATGAAGAAATATACCTTGTTCATGAGTTGGCAGACCCAGTGATGTTAAGATATCTACAGGTTTGATCTACAGATTTAGTGTGATTTCAGACAAAATTCCTGCAAATGGGTATTTCCAGTAGAAAATGACAAACTGTTTCTAAAATTCACAAGGACTAAATCATAACAACTTTAAAATAGAACAAATTTGAAAGTCTAATACTACTATCTAACTTTAAGACTTATTATAAAGCCACAGTAATTGACACAGTCTGGCACTGGCATTAATATAGACAATGGAACAGAATAGAGAGTACAGAAATAAAACCATACATATATGAACAACTAATTTTTAACAAAGGTGGAAGGAAATTTAGTAGAGAAAGAATAGTCTTTCAACAAGTGGTGCTGAAACAATTGGATATGCATATGCTAAAACAAAAACAACTTTGATTCATGGTCTAATCAATAAAACTAACTCAAAATCTATGATAGACCTAAATGCAATACCTAAAACTATAAAATGTCTCAAATTAGACATAGAAAGAAATCTCTGTGGCCTAGGGTTATACAAAGATTTCTTACATCTAATACCTTTTATGTGTCAAGCTTAGGCTTGATCCACAAAAAAAAAAATAAATAAATAAAAAAAAGATAAATTAGCCTTCATCAAAATTAAAATCATTTGTTGAGAGAGTAAAATAAAAGACATACTGAGGAAAAATAGTTGTAGAATTTTATGTCTCATAAAGAACTTCTATCTGGATTATATAAAGGACTCTCATAATTCAATAATAAAAAATAAACCATGTCTATTCCCACAAAAAAAGGGACCAAAAGATTTGAACAGACACTTTACCAAGGAAAATACATAGATGGTAAATAAGCACATGGAAATATGTTAAACTTATTAGTTGTTAAGGACATGATTAAAACCATAATGGGATACCACTAGAATGACGAAAATAAAAAGAAGTGATCATACCAAGTGTGAGCATGTGGAGGAACTAGAATGTTCATATACTGCTGGTGGAAATGTACTGGTACAACTACATTGGAAAACAGTTTGGTAGTTTCTTAAAAAGTTAAACATAAATTACTAGATGATCCAGCCATTTTACTTCTACATCCAGCCATTGTGTTTACCCCACAAAAGAAAGCATATATGCATACAAATACTTGCATACACAAATATTCACAGTGCATTTATTTGTAAAAACCAAAAAGCTGGAAACTACCAATTACCTATCAATGGGTGAATGGATAAACGACTTATGACATAGATACACAATAGACTACTCAGTAATAAAAGGAATTAACTATTAACTGATCAATATGGATGTGTATCAAAATAGTTATGCAGAGTGAAAGAATCCAGACAGAAATAAGAAATACTAGATAAACTATTTATTTTAAAACTAGAGCATGCAAATACATTTATAGTTACAGGCAGATAGGTGGTTGCTTGGGAAGATGAGTTGGGGAAGGCAGGAGGGAGATATTGCAAAGGGGCATGAGTAAGCCTTTGGGAGTGATAGATATTTTCACTATCTTGATAGTGGTGATAGCTTCATGGATGTATATATATGCCAAAACTTATCAAATGATATATTTTAAATAAGTATAGCTTATTACATGTTAGTTATATTTCAGTAAAGCTAGTAAAGCTGGCTTAGTAAAGTGATGGAAGTTCGGATTGGGGAGACAGGAAAGGCCGGGTTGTGAAGTGTCTTGGATATCTTTGACATGATGCTATACTGAATAGTTTGAATAATGGTCAGATTATGTTTTGCATAGCCCCTCTCACAGTTATGCAGGGGGTGAATTTTAGGGTTGCAAGACTTGAAGTAGTGTGACCTATTATGAGGCCCTTGTGACATACTCCATGGAAGAGGATGAAGATATGACCCAGGGCATGCCAGGGTTTAAGGGCTGTGCACTGCAGAAGGAACACCACTGATTTAGAAAGAATGGGGTAGACAGGGGTCGTCAAGGGAGTAGGAGTTTGAAGAAGTAAATAAACTGCTTATTGAGTTTAAACATGAATAAAGTATTAGTGCTTTTATTGGTTGTCATTGCTAAGTAACAATTTATCACAAACTTACTGACTTAAAACAGCTCACAGTGATGATCTCACACTTTATTATCTGACTGATCAAACACAATGTAACTGGGTTCTCTGTGCAGTCTCACAGGGCTGCAATCAAGTGTCTCCTGGTCTGCATTCTCATCTAGGGACTTGACAGGGGAAGAATCTGCTTCCAAGCTCAGTGAGTGTGTGTTTTTTTTTTCCTCACAATTCATTTCCCTGGAGCTGTATAGCTGGGAGTCCTGGCTTCTTACTGGCTGTCAGCTGTTGGCGCCCTTCATTTCCTACAGGCTGCTCACAGCTCCGTTCCACATGGCCCTCAGCATAGGCAGTTCCCAACATAGCTGTTTGCTTCTTCAAAGTCAGAAGGAGAATCTCTCACTTCTTTTGGCTAAGGTGGATTCTTACATAATGCAACGTAATCAAGGGAGCGACAGCCCACCATCTTTGCCATATTCTATTTAAGCTAAAACAAGTCACAGGTCCTGCACATACTCAAGGGGAGGGTGTTATACAAGTGCATGGTGCAGTGGGGTCACCTTAGGATGTGTTGCTGCATACTGTTAGATGCAGAGATTTCCAAGATTTGAGAAAGTGAGGCCAGTTAGGAGACAGCCATGGTGATTCATGCAAAAGGTATTGGGTGTTAGAGGGAGGGTAATGGCTGTGGAGAAGGTGAGAGGTAACTGTGTCTAAGAGATAAGAAGAGGACTTCATAGACTTGGCTATTGTAGGGGGTTGGAGGGGAGGAATAAGTTTAGGAAGATGTCCATTTGGCAGAAATATTATGAGGGTAGATTTTGAATTCAGTTTAAGTACGTTGTGATGATATCTAGTAGGATATATGATAAATGGCTCGAATCATTTATCATGTGGGAGGGAATTTGGTTGAAGATGAAGTTTTGAACATCATCAGTGACATCTTTGCTTTACTTTATAAGGCAAGGAAGTTGGCTGGTCCTCTCTTCCACTCCCATACGTCTGCATCACTGAATAAACAAATGTGTGGAGAACACTATGCCATGCTACTGAGTGGTATACGTCCATCTTCCCAGCTAATTTCTGACCTTATCTGTAGAAGGTCAGAGTTGACACTCTATGCTGTTTGGATGGTAAGGGTGGAGGGGGAAAGACACGTTAATCTTCCCCCTCCCCCTACTCAGAACATCTGCTGCCTTGTGATGCGAGTGGCTGGTAGCACACCTCCTAAGCCCTGGCAGATATAGGAAGGCTGTATGGAGCTGAGCTGATGGCTGAAACCAAAGAAGCACCAAACCTGTTGTCAAAGCAGCTGCATAAACCATAAATTGCTTGTAGAAGCAGACCCAGTGGCCGTCAAAGGGGAGGAAGTGAAATGGGAGCAGCTATGGTTGGTATACATTTCCCTTTGGTTTCTTCATCCGGCTCAGAGCTCCTAAGTGCAGGAATCCAGGTTTTTTCTTGAAGACAAAAATGCATGGCCATATTTTCCTTTGGAGTCCCTTAGTCAGGATGAGGCAGGCAAGCTTTATTGTACTGGTGGGTGGCTCTACCATAAGGCTGACTCCCATTCCCAAGGAAGCACTGAAAAAAGCCTCTGGCCTCTGCTTTACAAAGTAAATAACAGGGCAGCCCTCCTCTGGGCCTTTCAGGGTTTCTTATCATGTTGATCTTTATGGCATCATGAATGTCTTTTTATGGATGAGGGAAAGGAATCCTGTGAATTTGCCTATGCTGCTTTTTTTTTACCCTTACTGATTGATTGCAAGTTAAAAACTTGGCTTATCAAGTGGGGTCCTTTGCCTATCTCCAAGAGAGGGTAATACACCATACATAAATTGTGTGCTTTTTTGTGGATGGTGTGCATGTGTATTGAGAAGTGGCTTATTAAGAAATTCAAATTTTAACCAGTGCTTTAGTTTACTTGGTGTTGGTGAAGAGTGTTCAGTAAAAAATCATTAGAACCATGATGGGGGCAGTAATCTTTTTTTTGAAATTAATTTTATTGTGTGTTTTTGAGATTTATAACATGATATTATGGAATACATATAGATAGTAAAATTATGATAAACATATTTATCGTCTCACATAGTTACCTTTTTTATAAAATTAGTTTATGTAACAAAAGTCCCTAATACAATTTTATTAACTGTGGCTTTTAATGTTATACTTTAGATCTGCAGACTTATGCATCTGGACAGTAACCTTACATCTTACAAAATCCCTCCCTCCCTCCTTCCCTCCTTCCCTCCTTCCCTCCCTCCCTCCCTCCCTCCCTCCCTCCCTTCCTTCCTTCCTTCCTTCCTTCCTTCCTTCCTTCCTTCCTTCCTTCCTTCCTTCCT
>CAUYLG010003313.1:0-26145 GCA_963573385.1 Cacajao melanocephalus | reverse complement strand
TTATTTTCATCCCTTATTCCTTCCTGTCTCCATTGTTAAGCACAATTATTGGCATAAAAGAGGTTTTTAATACCCATTTTTAGACTGCATTCTAGCCTGGGCAATAGAACAAGAATCCCGTTCTCTCTCCCTCTTCCTCTTCCTCTTCCTCTTTCTTTCTCTCTTTCATTCCTTTTTTTCTTTCTTTCACTCTTTTTTCTTTTTCTTTCTTTCAAAAAAAAAAAAAGTCCATTCTTTTTAAGAGATGTTTGCTCACTCATTTCTTCACTTACACTGACTATAAACCCTGGTCATCTACTACGTGTCAGGCTCTGTGCAACATTCTGGGGATGTGGTGGTAAATAAGATAGATCCAATGCTTGTTCTTGGGCAGTTTAGTGTCTGAAAGGAATATGTTCATCTTCCTAGATTATAGATATCTCAGAGGAGGGGCTCATTTTATTAACATTTGTCTTCTTTCAGTAGCTTATACACAGCAGGCATTTTGTTGAAAAAATTGCTATTCATACTTTGCAGGTGGTGGTGTTTACCTGAGGATTTAGAGTTCTTAAAAGCAGACTTCATTAAATAAATATATTAAGTATAATTTCTAAAATATTTTAAATTAAAATGTTTTTAATTTGTTAAAAATTACTAAGAAAGCCACCTATTGGAATTTTAATTAAACAATCTGATTTTATTCTAAATCCTTAATTATCAAAACATGTTTGTTCCAAACAGTGGTTATCTTAGAAAAGTCATCTGTGATTCTGAAAACAAGGAATAAAAGTTTTCTTTCTCAGAAAAAAGTTACTGAAATTAAAATTTAGAAAACTTTTAACTATATTTTAAAAACATATTCCTCTTATATAAGAAATGGTCTCCTGGTGCAGTGGCTCACGCCTGTAATCCCTGCACTTTGGGAGACCAATGCAAGTGGATCACGAGGTCAGGAGTTCAATACCAGCCTAGCCAAGATGGTGAAACTCCGTCTCTACTAAAAATACAAAAATTAGCTGGACATGGTGGCACACACCTGTAATCCCAGCTACTTGGGAGGCTGAGGCTGAGGCAGAGAACTGCTTAAACCCAGGAGGCGGAGGTTGCAGTAAGCAGAGATCGAACCGCTGCACTCCAGCCTGGGTGACAGAGAGAGACTCCTTCTCAAAAAAAAAAAAAAGAAAAAAGAAAAAAAAAGAAATGGTCAAGTCCTACATGTGATAGAACAAAGTTCAATTCAAGAAAGATGTATAAAATCTAATAAAAATCTAAAGGTAATTATCTAATGGAAATATTACATATATAGAAAGATTACCAGTATTTTCAGATTTTGAAAACCTAATTGAAGGACAGGTTCCAATAATGATTTGAACCATACTTGTATTATAAAATTCAACTCGATTTATGTATGTGTGTGTGTGTGTGTGTGTGCGTGTGTGTGTGTGTGTACATTCACAACTCAATTGTTACTTAGGCTAAAAGTTAATAAATGCTATTTTTAGGCTAAAATCACTTAATAATTTATATTCTAAGTTGCCATTAAGCTATCTATCAAAAACAAAATCTATACATTCCAATAATCAAGATTTAATACATAAAACACTTTTGCAGGCTTACAAAATACTCATAGCTGAACGAGTATGGTGACAATATCAACCTATTCCTGATTTGAAATAAACTTTAACATAGGAAAAATCCTTTACTGTTGATAGCAGGAGAGTGAATTCACTTAGGAAATAAGTAATTTTAGTCTGGCTTAATAGGTACCTTGTAGAACTGTAGCAAGCACTACAGATTGAGATATAAGAAAAAGATGATTTCTGAAAAAATATTGGGAAAAGAATTTAGCAGATGGTATTTTGTATCTTTGTACACCTCTCTAGTTATAATGCTATAAGGCAATCTTGTTTAACCTGCAGCTAGCAAGCCACATGCCACCCAAGCTGGCTTTGAATGCAGCCCAGTACAAATTCATAAACTTTCTTAAAAGATGATGAAATTTTTTTGCATTTTTTTTTTAGTTCATCAGCTATCATTAGTGTTCGTGTATTTTACACGTGGCCCAAGAGAATTCTTCTTTCAGTGTGGTGTAAAAGACTGAACACCCACTTCTCTAAGGCAAAGTTTTGAAATGTGTCATACCTCTACTTTTGATCCTAAATTCATTAATCCTACACTACTAATTAGTATCTCGATTCCATGGCAAAGTTAGCTCCCTATCCAAAATCTTCAACCATTGTTATCCAAATAAGAAGCCAAGCTCTGGAATTCTAGGTTATTACAAGCATTTCTAGATCAACAGTAAAAGTTGATAAAAATTTACATAAACCTCCACACAAATTTAATACACATACCAAAAACTGGGTTATGAAAATAGCATGTTTCCTACTCATACAAAAATGTACTCCAATACTAAAGACATTTACTTCTTAATGTTTTTAATAAGGTATGAGAAACAAAATATAATTTTTTAATTAAAAAATGCTCCGTACATACATTCGGTTGCTCTAATTTTATGTGTATTACAGTTGATCTCTAAAGTAAACGTGTTTTTCATAGTAACTAAAAGGAAGTAAATCTTTGAAATTTGGTAGTTTAGCTACTGAAAATTATTAGCTGAGATAGCCATTTAAACCGGTAATAAATCATTAAGAAAACAGAGTTCCCAAGATACAACTGTGTAAACTCCATTACACAACTGAAATGGGGCAATATTTATTTAAAAGATCTGTGTTTCATTATACTTCTAAAATTTCCTAGGATTAAAGATAATCATCTTTTGGCCAACACAGTGGCTCACATCTGTAATCCCAGCACTTTGGGAGGCCAAGGCAGGTGGATCACTTGAGGTCAGGAGTTTGAGACCAGCCTGACTAACATGGTGAAACTTCACCTCCACTAAAAATAAAAAAATTGCCAGATGTAGTGGCACATGCCTATAATCCCAGCTATTGGAGAGGCTGAGGCAGGAGAATCACTTGAACCCAGGATGCTGAGGTTGCAGGGAGCCAAGATCATGCCATTATACTCCAGCCTGGGCAACAAGAGTGAAACTCCATCTCAAAAAAAAAAAAAAAAAAAAAGATAATTATCATTTAGAACAAAGGAAAAACTTTCCACTTGAGTGTGTTTTTTTAAAACAAATCTATTAAAATTGACCCACAAATTTATTGATTTGATTGCTTTTTTATATTTAAAAAAAGGTTTAAAAAGGTGTTTGTTTTTGAGAGGGTCTCCCTCTGTTGCCCAGGCTGGAGTACAATGGTGTGATCTTGGCTCACTGCAACCTCCACTTCCCAGGTTCAAGCAATTTTCCTGCCTCAGACTCCTGAGTAGCTGGGATTACAAGCGCCCACCACCACCTCCAGCTAATTTTTGTACTTTTAGTAGAGACGAGGTCTCACCATGTTGGTCAGGCTTGTCCCAAACTCCTGACCTCGGGATTTTATTTTATCTTTAATGGAGATGAGCGAGGTCTTGCTATGTTGCCCAGGCAGGTCTCAAACTCCTGGGCTCAAGTGACTCTCCTACCCTGCCCTCCCAAAGTTTTGGTATTACAGGTGTGAGCCACTGCGCCTGGCCTAATACACAAACTAGAAGTAAACAATCAAACATATGAGAATTTTTCCAAGTGTAGAAATACATTTCTTTGTGGCATGATTCTATTACAGATCACTGGTATGCCTGATTAAAGTGGACCACAATAAAGATTACATACACCAGACTTCAAACAATTGCAATCCACTGAAATAATAGCATTTACTAATCTCAGCAAATGCTTGATTTATTGAGCATTACACCTGACCAAATGTTTTAATTCAACCTTTACTCAATCCTGAATCATTCATATAAATCAAAATAAAAGTTGTCATACAAACTTCAAATAATTCTTTAACTTGTACCAGGACAATAATTCTATGATGTGCCAATAGATTAACAATGAAGGAATTAATTTATTAATTACCTTTTTTCATTTATTCAAAAAAAATTTTTTTTTAGCCTAGGCATTCTGCTAGATTTTATAGTTACAAATGGAAGCAAGGCAGACATAGTATTTGTCATCAT
Organism: Cacajao melanocephalus; assembly: GCA_963573385.1. NCBI lineage: Eukaryota > Metazoa > Chordata > Mammalia > Primates > Pitheciidae > Cacajao > Cacajao melanocephalus. The sequence continues at coordinate 22,101 of CAUYLG010003313.1, read as the reverse complement.
GGAGCTTACAATCTAGCAAGAGAAACAAATCATTACTCAATAATTCTTAAGAAAAAAAAAAAAAGAAAGAACAAGGAACTCAGCCACCAAACAGACAGCTAATTTAATATAGTAAAATTGAATGGTTCTAATTTAATATAGTAACATTGTAATGTTCCAGTTAATATAGTAACATATTGGTAGAAATGAGCTCCACCACTCTCTTTCCAGTAGTTGGAAACCTTTCTTTAATTTGTAAGTATCTTATACAGAATGGACAATCAGAATTTGAACAGATATAATTGACAGTTATATATGATATGGGACAACCAAAAGTATGTATTCTTCATGGCATTATAAGCAATGCACAACTCACAAAATTACTGTACTTAAAATCTCTGCTTGTTAGAAAAAGCATATTTTCCATTAATAACCAGGTATGTTGGTCAGATTTTCTTGGATCAGTTGCAAGGTCTAAGCAGAGTCACAGATATTATCAAAGTCAGAGAGATATATACCCAAACCTATTTAGTGGCAGAGTATGATGCAGAAACCTAGTCTCCTAACTCCAAGGTCAGTGCTTCTCTTCATTATACCAGCCAGTTTTACATGTCCTATCTAGGAATACTGTGTCAGTACAATTTAATATTGCCAACTGATAAAACTGTCAGTATATAGAAGTACTGAAAAATAGCAGCTTTTAATCCATGATCAACTGTAAACAAAACTATAAACAACACTATGAACAAACATTATTACCTGACACGGAGGGCAATTCTCTGTGATATGGTAAAATGCCTTTGTAAAATTAAAGCACATATTGCTATGTCTACATTTCACTTAACCATCCAATGAGTCAATTCATTGGAGAAGAAAATAAATCAAATCAGTTTCTTACCACTAAAAGATGAGAATTTTTTACTTTTCAACTACCTGATCTACTGATAACCTGTCTCTTTCTTATGGATAGCCTTTCTTTTTGGAAGCCCAGCAATAAGAAAAATCACTTGGCCAGGCGCGGTAGCTCACGCCTGTAATCCTAGCACTTTGGGAGGCCGAAATGGATCACCTGAGGTCAGGAGTTCAAGACCAGCCTGGCCATCATGGTGAAACCCCATCTTTAAAAAAAAAAGAAAGAAAGAAAAATCACTTAACTCATAAGATATTGTTGGTTGTTTTTTTTTTTCCTTTTCTGTAATGATAATTACATTACATTCCTTTTAGGTCTTCCGTTTTCTATGTAATCTGAATTAAGAAGCAAAAGGTAGTTACTGTCATTTGAGAGACATCTTTGTATATATTTCCTACATAAAAACCAAAATGAATGTGAGCCACAGACAACTTAAACTTGAAAATAACATGAAAAGAGGCAAGTAAATACAGCACCTTCAACTGAAACATCCATTTACTCGCATTGGGACTAATCAAGGAAACAACTTGACCCACAAAGAATGAAGAAAAGAAAGGCAGGACAACAGCCCACCTGGGAGCAACACAGAGCCAAGGGAACCTCTCCGGCCCAGGGAAGCTGTGAGTGAACGTGTGACTTGCAACCCTTGGGTCAGGAGATGCCCTCGTGAACCCACTCCACTGGGGCCTTCAGTCTGACACACAGATATGGGGAGTCTTGGCAGAGCAGCTGCTCAGGCACACGCGGAGATTTCATTTAATGTTTTTATAAAAAAATGTAAAAAGAGTCTAATGTTTACAATCAAACTTGCTTCTAACTTTTAACAGCTATGTGGCTTTGAGCAAACAGCTTCTCTTATCTTCTTATTCTACGATTATGAAGTGGTTTTAACAAAAATATATGCAAAATGTCTAGCACAGTGCCTGACACATGGTGGTTAGTAAATTATAGTTAGTATAAAAATCTTCAACATTTCAAATTTCCTTAGACTAAATTCCCAGAAGTAAAATTACTCAATTTAAACTACGATTTCTAAGGCTTTTAATAAATACCACATTATTTTCTAAAATGGTTATGCAAATCTAGATACTCAATAGCGGTGAGTGTGCTCCTGACCAGCAAAACATTAAAAGACAAATGAACTTAGAAAATGAAGATTAATGAAAAGCCAACTATCAAAGCACAATAAAACCTTAATATCATTTAACTATACACCACTAATAAATTATATCCAATGTAGACTTACCCTGCATGAGGGGCTGCTATCCCTTTATGAGAGGGAGATAAGGTCTGAAGTTTGTTTCCCAAAGAGCTGGTATTTGAAGACACTTTACCTGAAGGCACACCTTATAATTAAAAAAAGCATTATTTTTAACAATACTCTAAAAAAGTTACAAAAAACAGAGCATCTAGCAAAGAAAACAATGCTTTAGTAACAATCTTTGTAACTATAAATCACCATTGAGGACATTTTTTAACTGATATTTCCAGGAAACAACATATAACATCCTTCATTTCTAATTTCTAAATTTCTTTCTTATAATTTATATATAAACAAAGCTACATGTCAGTGGTCAATATCGTCTAACTATTAAGTATTTGTCTACTAAGAACAATTGCAAAGTTCAGAAAGCTATGAAGAGCTAGCACAAAATGAGAGGAAAATACCGGATCAAAGAATCAAGAAAGAACTTGTCTGACTATTCTGAATAGATGATACATCAATAACAACATACATCAATAAAAACAAAAACGTGGCCAGGCACAGTGGCTCATGCCAGTAATCCCAGCACTTTGGGAGGCTAAGGCGGGCAGATCACGAGGTCAGGAGATCTAGACCATCCTGGCTAACACAGTGAAATCCCATGTCTACTAAAATACAAAAAATTAGCTGGGCGTGGCGGCATGCGCCTATAGTCCCAGCTACTTGGGAGGCTGAGGCACGAGAATCACTTGAACCCGGGAGCAGGAGGTTGCAGAGAGCTGAGATCATGCTACTGCACTACAGCCAGGGAGAGAAAGCAAGACTCCGTCTCAAAAAAAAAAAAAAAAAAAAGTTAAAAGTAGAAACTACTGAAAGTTATTTTATTTTCAGAAATAATTACTTATCCTCTATATTTCTTCTTAATTAGAAATCTATCTTAATACTCCAGAATAGACCACTATCTTTATTTTCTTCTCTGCCAACATGGTTTAAAAACAAATCAGTTTACTTTATGGCTGTCATTACCTACAACAGTTTTGCTAGTGCCACTTGGCTGCGGTAATCGTGAAGATCCTGATGATGCAGTTCCAGGAGAATTTGACTTTTTAAGTGCAGGTGGCTTATACTAAAATAATGAAAACAATTTTTTTCAATCAGCATCACTTTTTGATTGAATTGTAAAGTAGTGGTTCAAAAGTTAAGATTCTTTGGGTTTATAATTTTAGTCTTACAAGATGAAAAGAATTATGGAGATGAATGGTCATGATGATTGTACATCATTAATGTATTAATACACTTGTAAGCATATACTGAATTGTACACTTAAAAATGGTAAAGATGGTAAAGTTTATGTTACATGTATTACACCACAGTAAAAAAAAAATTGGAAAGAAACAGCTCTCATTCCCTTAAATGAACAGTCTTTTTATTAGCTATTGAATTACACAAATTGAGGAAGTATAGATTAAAATGTCACCTCAAAGGCTTTCCAAAATAGACTCCCTCTCAGATGTTCTACTGCTAAAACAAACTAAGAGCAAATTTTCCAGTTCACAGGAAATAGAAAGAAAGGTCTAAATGGAAAATACTTCCTCAGGTTAAGATTTTAAACACCAAACAAACATTAGTAGAAAACCTTAGAAACACTAGTGAAGCTCACTTGGTGGTACAGCTTTAAAGGTCAAGATTTTTACATGTTCCTGGATGCGGTTTTATATTCCATATATATAATTCAGCCATATTTCCTATTGATAAAAATTCATAATATTACCTTCTACTTGGACAAGTTTTATAAGAGCTGCCTTATGGATTTCCCCGACATGAAGAGAAAGAGCTAATTGTGGCTTCTCTATTCTCATCAGACCATCTTAAATTAATGGAGTATGGATTGACATAAGATTGGATATTTCAGCTTATCTTGGATTTTTTAATTTCTCTACTCCTCTAAAGAGACATTACTATTAATTTTATTTTTTGTTTTTGAGTCAAATTTTGCTCAGTTCCCTGTGTAAAAGTATCTTATTGATCACCTGCTTCAATAGAATGAAATGAACTTGCCCAGAGTTATGCCCCAGTTTCACAACAGAGCAGGAATTTAACACTCATGCTGGTTCTAGCCCAGTGCTTCAACCATAAGGCGAAAATCATACTTGCATATGTGCTTGGAATTCAGCCCAATAAGGTATCAAGATTTCATGTGAAAAATATATGTTAAATATCATTTTCAAAATGCAAATCATATTTCATAACCAATAATCAATATAAAATTTAAGACGCACTACCACCAAAAACAGCAGACTAAAACCAATTTTGAAATCAAACATTATAACTAACTCAGTATGTGAATTAAAAAAAAAATTAAATCTTGATAAAGGGTCACACACAAAAAAAGTAGCATGCATATTTTGCACTACTATACCAGCACCTGCAAAATAGAAAATCAAAACCTTCAGTAAATGTCTTTCAAATTAACAAATGTCTATGAGACTTCGGGAGATGAACCATATGGTGATACTGATTTTTTAAAACATTAGAGGTGCTTCTGGTTTAAAAGGACATCTGGGCCACTAAAAATAAATAAATAAAGACATTTAAAAAGACTCTTAAAATTATAGCAAAAGGGAAAATAAGATCTAACAAAGATTTGTCAAACTATCAGAGGTATGTATACAAAAACAGAATTAATAAAATTAGATTAGGAAACAGGACTGCTGATCCACTAAGATTGTGCAAGCAATCAAAAAAGAGCAAAATGATTAGCATAAACAAAGTATGCTGATGTGGCCTATTACACATTGAGAGGTCAAGTCTTTAGGCAGGACACAGGCAGAAGGGTTCCTGGTATCATTACATACTGAAGACTAAAGATTTTTATATACATAATAGAAATTAACAACTTAATGACTTACAAATACTTAGGCATTACATTTCTCTAAAAACTGAATAAATCAGTGCTTCACCACCATAATGAGCATAATTCTCAACCTGCAATAGTTAAATAAATGAAGACTAATTATCTCTCTTAAGGAAATTATTTAAAACTTGCTTATTACTGTCCTCTTTTCCAGAAAGAAAAGGCAAGTTCAGACTTACAGCTTAATATATTTTATGTTCTACTACTTCTCTTAAGTGGTGGAAGATTCACTAGCTTGGGATGAACTGGAATGGCTTAAATGGTTAAGTTGCATGGCTTACGGATTATCATTATGTTCCAATGGTGGACTGCCATATTAAATCCGAAAGTTGAACAAACAAAACTTATTTGAAGGAATAAGTGCAGTATAAAGATTTTTAGTTGGAGGTCTTCAAGTGTACTATATTCAAGAGCATCTTTTTCAACTTCATGGCTGGACCTGGTCATGCTGCCTCAGGTTTTGCTTTTTAAAGACCACTTGCAAAAGATTTTCTCCATACAGTGCAGTTTCATAGACTAAAAACAAGTCAGGCATCCAATTAAATGTCAAGTTTGCAATGGCTTACAGAGGAAAAAGAGGGAACAAAAACTTAAGCCATTTCCTATACTTACTAAAGGACTGACTTGAAAAAACATGTTAAAACATATGAAGCATGTTTAAAGGTCTTCATCAAAAATGGACTTTGAAAAAATACCCTCTCCCAAGCCCCAGATCTCTACTGGTAAATAACAGCTCTATTATTAAAGGCTTTAGGTGTCGCACATGCTTAAAAAAAAAATCCAAGTGTTGAATTTGGAGGACTTCTAATATGCTGTTGAATATTTGTTTTTTCCAAAAGTTGTTTTTTTTTTAAATCTAGAAGGCATTTCTGTTGCTATGAGGTACAGTATGTTTCACTGTACTATGAGGAAGGAAGTGTTCAATTTCAATTTAGATGGAAAAACTAGTTTGCTTTGCTTACCATCTTTGCTGTTCCACAGACATTTGATGCTTTAAATCTGATGAATGCTGATAGATTCACTTTTAATATGTCATAAGCCTTTAGGCAGTTGGAGATAACTTCATTGCTTACCTATTTTCTTCTTTGCAATCAAGCTATTCCTTTGAAAGTGAGATACTACTGAGTTGCAAAAATTGAAACAGTAAGAGCAAGCACCTTTGCAGCTTCATGCTTAGTTTTGGCCAAACTTTTAATTTAGTATTCTGTAGTTGTTTAACGCACACTTAAATGGTCTTATTGGGAGAGAGGAAAGGGGATTCTTTCTTGCTGACTCCCAAGAAAATGTCAGAAAGGCAAAATGGCCAGCATTATCCATTTGCTTTTTTGAGTTTACTGGGTGAATAGCACTTTCCTTACATAGGCATCTGATTTCAGGTTTTTCATAATGAGAACATTGAGATTTCAGCTGGAAGACACCCTGAAATTTTATGAGTAGCATACCCCAACCACCACCTAATAGTTAGTTTGTTTGTATAGGCAGAATGATTCATCTCTCTATTTTAGATGGCTAGATGTTTTGTGGAAGATCTTGGAATTGCTTGCCTCATTTACTGGGAAAAATCAGATAGGAAGTGGCCTTCAGGGATACTTTTACTTGGAAAGTTACAACACTAGTACGACAAGTCTCAACACATTTAACATTTGCTTGTTGAAAAGCAATGTCATAAAGCCAAATAAAATTAAACATGCTTTACTTTCTTCTCACAAGAACATAAAAATTATGGAGGGGAACTTATTTTAAAAAGGCCGGGTGGGGTGGCTCACACCTGTAATCCTAGCACTTTGATCACAAGGCAGGCGGATCAGGAAGTCAGGAGTTCAATACCAGCCTGGGCAAGATGATGAAACCCTGTCTCTAACAAAAATACAAAAAAATTAGCTGGGCGCGGTGACGGGCACCTGTAATTCCAGTTACTTGGGTGGCTGAGGCAGGAGAATAGCTTGAAACCATAAGGTTGTGGTTGCAGTAAGCTGAGATTGCGCCACTGCATTCCAGCCTGGGTGACAGAGCAAGACTCTGTGTCAAAAAAAAAAAAAAAAAAAGGGTAACACAATTTTTCCTTTTAGTAGTCCTTGGGTAGTTATGACAGAATAAACTTTTTGTTTCTTTGAACTGGGATTTTGGTCCAAAGTTTTGTTTGTTTCTAGTATCTGTTTCTGCCTCCCCTTCTATCAGATCGGCTTTCTCCAGGGCCACCACCTCTTCGTGCTCCATGGCTTGCACTACTGTAGGAATCACGTGGAGGAGGGTACCCCCGTTTCCATAGAAGAGGGAAGCCCTCTTTTTCTTGTGTGTCAACCCAACCATGACCATTTGAGTAGAGATCACTTCAGCTGCTTAACTGTCTCAACTTCCACCATATGTGTCATGTGAGCTGCTGAAATCATCACAGCGACTGCTTCCACCATAAGATGGTGTGGGTCTTCACACAGGTGGAGCACTACGTGAATTACCATAACTCTCATGTGAATCTCTCTAGGAACTTCCACTTGGATGATCTGAATAGTCATGATCATGACCATATCCATCCCTATCTCTATAGCCTCTTGATGGATAGTCATCACGTGAACTGGAAGGACCATAATCACGGTAAGCATAATCTTGTGGTCGTGGTGCATAATCTGTTGTATCAGGAGAACGTGGGTAAGCTCTGCTTGAATAGCTTTCTATAGTAGAATACCCATCATCTCTCGGGGACAAATAAACATCTCTACGAGAGGGCAGCAGTTCCCTTCAAGGTAGACCTCTGTAACTACCTCTTCCACATGATACAGGAGCTCTTCCTCCCATTCCACTGCTGCTGTGAACTGGTCCTGAAGGTGCAGATCTCTTAGGAGGAGGTGGTGGTGGTCCTCTTTTTACTGGAAGTGGTCTCCTGGAACAACTCTTATTAAAATTCATGGAATTGCCACCGTCATCCATGTGTCCTCCCCCATGACGGAGGTCCTGTGGTTCCTCCACTTCCACTTCTAAGACCTCTTGGAGTGCCTCTACTTCTTGGAGGTGGAGGCGATCCACGTCTACCACTTTCAAATGATGGTTTGGTGGCTTGTTCCATCTTGATGGCTTTTCCATCTAATGACTTTACATTCATGTCTCTGGCTGCATCCTTAGCATCTTCTGGGTTTTCAAAAGTGACAAAAGCAAATCCTCTTTATTTGTTGGTTTTACGGTCTTTCATCAAGAGTACTTCCACTATTCGTTTATATTCGCCAAATACTGCATTCAAGAGCCTTCTCATTTGTTTCCATATTAAGCCCACCAATGAAGTGCTTTCCTGGGTGATCTGCTTCAATAGTTTTTTTTTTGTTTGTTTTTGTTTTTGTTTTTTTTTGCCAGTGAGTTGGAGGGGTGACAATGAGTCCAAGCTCCAACGAGCTCACCAATAGGGCTTCCTAATAGCTCAGCACCAGTGGCAACTGCCAGGTCCGAGGACCGAACCACAAAGCCACTAGCACTACTAAGAAACGAGCAGCAATGAATTTTTTACAAAAAGAGAAAACAGATTGCAGACCTAAACATAACCAAATCAATAATAACTGTATCAAATGTAAGTGACAAGCATTTCAACTGAGAAGATTAAGTTACCAGATTCAATTTTAAAAAAAGAAATACAAGAACCAATTATAGCAATGCAAAAACACAAATATAAGTTAAAGAACAGAAAGAAAAGAAGGGAGCATAATTATGCTAAAATGGCTATATTCTTATCACATGAAATTGCAACATGAAGAATATTGCCACAGACAAAAAACACTTCATAATGGTAAAAGGGTCAATAAATGGGGAAGACATAATAACTTATAAACACATATGCAAACAATAAGATAAATTCAAAATTTTGAATCGAAAGCTGGCAAAACTAAAGAGAAATGTAAAAAAGTTATAATTTTAACTTATTTCCCTCAGTAATTGATGGAACATCATACACAATGGTAAAAAACAATGCTTTTCACCTAAGAACAGAAAAACAAGGCAGGGAGGTCCACTCTCATCACCTCTATTCAACATTAGTCTAGCCTGTGTAGTAAATCACAAAAAAGAAGTAAAAGCCAAAAAGGTTGGAGGGAAGAAAATAAAACTGTCCTTATTTACAGTTAACGTGATGGTATACATAGAAAAGTCCTAAGAAATATACAAGAAGGCTATTATTAGTAAATGAATTTAGCAAAATAGCAAGGTACAAGATTAATATACAAAAATCCTCAGTTTTTCTAAACAAGCAAAAAATAACTAAAAATGAAATAAAATAAAATTCCATTTACAAGATCATCCAAACACATGATATACTTAGAAAAATCTAACAAAATATGTGTATGACCTATATAATGTAACGTACAAAACACTGATAAAATAAAGAAAACCTAAATGATTAGAAAATATAACAAGTTCATGAAGTGAACAAATCAATATTGTTAAAATGTCAATTCTCCCCAAATTGATGTATGAATTTAATATAATCTTAGTCAAAGGCCAGGCTTGGTGGCTCACACCTATAATCCCAGCACTTTAGGAGGCCGAGAAGGGTGAATCACAAGGTCAGGAGTTCAAGACCAGCCTGGCCAACATGGTGAAACCCTGTCTCTAATAAAAATACAAAAACTTAGCTGCCCATGGTGGCATGTGCCTGTAATCCCAGCTACTTGGGAGGCTGAGGCGGAAGAATCACTTGAACCTGGGAGGTGGAGGTTGCAGTGGGCCGAGATCACACCAGTCCAGGCAACAGAGTGAGACTCTGTCTCATAAATAAATAAATATCTCAGTCAAATACTAGAAGTCATTTTTTGTAGATGTTGACATGTCAATTATAAAATGCATATGTAAATGTAAATCAAGAATAGCCAAAGCAAATTTTAAAAGGAATTCAAGTAGAAAAATTTAGACAACTTGATTTTAAGACTTATTAAGGTACACTATTCAATATACTGATAATGCGGTACTGACTAAAGGACAGAGATATAAATCAGTGGAACAGAATACCATGTCCTGAAATAAATCTACACATTTATATTCAACTGATTTTCATCCAAGATGCCTAGGCAATTCATTGGAGAAAGAAAAGTCCTTTAAATAAATCCCATTAAAAGAATAGAATATCCACATAGACAACAAAAGGAAAACTGCCCCTTACTTCACATACACACAAATATTAGCCTGAAATGATTACAGACATAAGAGCTAAAAGCATAAGACTTCTAGAAGACATGGGAGAAATATCTTTGCAATCCTGGCATAGGCAAAGATTTCTTTGATACAACATAGGGAACATAAATCATAAAGAATTAATAAATTGGACTTAATCAAATTTTAAAACTTTTGCTTTTCAAAAGACACCCTTAAGAAAATGAAAAGCCAAGTCACAGAATGGGAGAAAATATTCTTAATATATATGTGAGAAAAGACCAAGAATATAAAACAAGCTCTTTCACTCGATAAAATAATCTAAAAACATTATATATCTATTTTATATATATATATTATATATGTTATATATATGTTATATACTTTATATATATATTATATATATGTAAATATATATATATTTATATATATATATAGAGAGAGAGAGAGAGAGAACAGGTGAGAAAAAGTCTAATGTCATGAAAAGCATAAACAAAAATCTATAAATATCAATGAGCCAGTTTCTCATTTATAGCAATTATTAAAACTGAGCTTATCACCTGTGTCCGAGACGTTGGTTTTCCTTTGGTATCTGTAGAATATTTGCCTTTATTACTAATACGTGCTGCCTGTTCTTTACAGAAATTTATATGTCTATCAGCTGCATTTTCATTAAATCTCCTCTGACAGTATGGACACTGAATATAATCTATAATAGATAAAAACAGAAACAGATTAAGAGCATTGTACCTGAAACAGACATTAAAAATCATAAGTTTCTATGCAGTCATTCAAGAAATATAAGCAATAACGTCTGATAAGCAAAAACTCTCATATCCTTATAACTACCCAGCTTGACTTGTCTAAACTTAGTAAAGACTTAAAAAAAAAAGTCTGCTAATACATGATGAATCCCAATTTTTTCCTAGCTTTGAATCAAATTTGTGAAGGAAAAAGAACAAAAGATAAATCCTTAGTACAAAAGAATAAGAGAAAAAATGTAATTTCTTTTTTTGCCTCTATGTTTTCATTTATAACAGATATTTTATGTAGCAGACTAGTTAGGAAGTAATAACATATGACATTAAAATACCTTTTAAAATATGAGCTCATCTATTAAAATTTTTTATTTCATCTAATGGAAAACTCTCAAGAAATAGTTTACTTATCTTTAAAGTGGTATTTTCTCTTAAAAGTCCCAACAGATGGAAGAAGTGATTAAAATATATCTAACTGACATAATTCAAATTTAAGAAACAGCAAATGTTTCCAAGATAAAATATCTTCCCAAAATGCAAAGCAGACTGTAAATTAAACTTCTGTCTAAATTAACCCAGAACCATATATTGTAGCATTGTAAAATAACTAAATGAGACACTGGGAATAAATGTAAAAATTTAGTAGTGTCAAAAAATAATCTTATTTCAACCAGTTTACTTTTTGACAGAGAGTTTGCCCTTTAGAATTTACATTCATCAGCAGCTCAGAAATTTGTCGTGCTTACTACTGGAGTAGGTCTAAAACCTCTAATAACAATGAAATAAGTTGTTTTTGTCAGGCCCACAAGATTAAAAAAAACTTCTACAGCCCAACTGATCCTGAAGAACTGGTACCCTCTCTCTCTGACATGAGAAATGAGAAATATTAGACATGAGAAATGTAGCTATATAGAGTACGACACAACATCTAAATACCTCCAAAGCAGAGAGAAAACTCAAGTTCATGAAGAAAATAAAGGTAGTATTAAAAAAGACCCAGGATCAGTTGAAGCATCCCAGAAACATTCATTCATATAAGTTAATTACTAAAACTCTAGAACAGGGTTTCAAAAAGTATGACCCAGGAGCCAAATCCAGCCTGCTTGTTGCCTGTCTTTGTAAATGAAGTTTTATGCAAACACAGCCATGCTCATTCATTTATATATTGTCTATGGCTTATTTGTTGCAACAGAAACCTTATGGCATACAAAACCTAAGATACTTATTATCCAGTCCTTTATAGAAAGTTTGCTAATCTCTCTTCTACAATAAAATGCCAAAAACAATCATATCTAGATTTGCTAAAGAACTTTCTCTTTGCTAGAAAATAAATCCCAGTCTAGAGTTTTAACATAATATTAACGTGGCTAACCTGTTAAATTAACAACCTCTTTAGGCTGCTCTAATAACAAATGTCAAAAGTGTCAACTTTGTCACCTTAAGTCTTTATGTATCTCAGTATCTCATACAGGGTTGCAAAATCTTGCTTTGCTTTTGGTAACAACGAATCAAGCAATTTTTATCTGCTCAATGAAAAAAAATTTAACAACATACAAATTTCAGGCATAAATGTAGTCTAGCCACATGATTTACACATTTTAGAAAAATTATAAGTTTTTCACCAATCCCAGATGAGAAGATATGAAGTAACCAGGCAACATAATTATATGACTCCTATTCAATGACTACATTTCAATCTGCAGTGAGCATGGCTAAAATATTTCCTGGAGTACTCACATTTAATAGTTACTATAATATTTTTTAAATAGTATAATGCCTTGTGTTTAAAAAAAGTATTAACATAAAAACACAATACACTTCTCTGTTCCAAATTAATGTCTTTATAAGCCTTCATGCCTAGATTACCACCACTGTTTTATACCAAAACATTTAAAGATTATGCTTTATAAGATTCCATGATTATAAGTTAAGCTTAACAAGTTAAAATTTATAAAAACTCTATCATTATTTTCTTTCCACATGAACATTTCTGTAAACAATATTCCATATACCAGGATCATAAGAAGGTGGAGGAGGAGGAGGAAGTTTGCCACCCTCTTTGAGGGCCTGATCAAGGCCTTTAGCTGCTCTTATGGTGGCAATGAATTCTTCATGTTTTCTTCTCCAATTAGATGGTTTCTTTGGTGGTTCTGGCTATAAGTAAATCAAGAAACAGTATCTTTTCAGTATATTGAAATAAAGCATCAGAAAATGCCATATCATTTTAAATGTTCTTGTATCAGGAGTCCTCAAATGATATCCTTCCCAAATTTATAATTTTAAAGAGAAACTTTATGCAACTGCACTGCAATTTTATATTCCATCTCTTAATGCAATTCTCATTGCAAAAGACACTGCTAAAGTGGCTTCTGTAGGTGTTACATCTATTTATTCTCCAACTAACACTGTTGCTGTGGTTGAATGTTCCCTCCAAAACTCATGTTAAAATGTAATTGCTATTATAACAGTAGTATGAGGTGGGATGTGTGAAAGGTGATTAAGTCATTATGGCTCCACCCTCATGATGGATTAACGCCATTATCCCAGTAGTAGATTAGTTATTGTGGGAGTGGGCTCCTGATAAAAGAGTAAGTTTGGCTCCCATTTTCTGTGTCTCACATACATGCCCACTCTTCCGTCATGAGATTATATGGCAAGAAGGCCCTCACCAGATGCCAGCACTATGGTCCTGGACTTCCCAGCCTTCAGAACTGTGAGAAATCCATTTCTTTTCTTTATAAATTAACCAGTTTGTGGTCTTCTATTATAGCAGCAGAGAAGAGACTAAGACAGTGTATTTCCCTGTTTTCCCACAGATCCTCCAACAGAGTATATTATCTATTATCTGGGATTTGAACTGATAGAAATATGAAAAATAGTTCTCACTCTGTGGATTTAATTAATTTTCTCTTACAATTATTGAGAGTGAGCACCTTTTTATATTGTTAAGAACCATTTAATGTATTGCTTTTTCTGATGACTGTTTATATTACTGGTCAACTTGTTGAGTTATTGGTCTTTTATGCAAAAATTTCTAGTATTTTTTTATAGGAAACTATTCCCTTCCTCCCACCAACAATCTGTCTTTTGACCTTGTCTATGGGTCATCTTGTAATACGCATAATTATTTTTTAATTACAGTTTAATTTACTGATCTTTTACAGTCTATGGATCTGCATTAGCCAGAGGCCCAACCTCACACCAAGGAAAAATAAATTTTTTCCATGTTTACTTCTACAACTTTTACTTTCAATTAAAATTTTTAAAATATTTCATGCATGTGGAATTTATTCTGTTGTGTTGAGTAACAAATTGAATCAAATTTTCCTTTGTTTTTTTAACATGGCTATGCAGTTGTCCTATCCTTTGATTCTCCCCCCACCCCCAACAGAATTGAAATAATGCCTTTATGATACACTAAATTCCCTTTTGAATTTGGGCCTATTACTGAACTTTCTCTTCTGTTTCATGATTTTGACTATCCTGTGTTAGCATCAGTATTTTCAATACTGAGACTTTATATTTTAATATCTGATAGGGTAATCCAATTTTATTAAGCTTTTTCAATCTTTTTCTAGTTATTCATGTATATAAATTTTTCCATATAAACTTTTGAATCAACTTGTCTAATTTTTAAAAATTAAGAATCACATTTATAAACAACTTGACAAACTTAAAATTTTTATAAGGTTGAGTCTACCTCTATAAAAACATGAGATATATTTCTATTTGAAAAACAGTTCATTTGCATCTTTCAGCCGTATTCTTTTTTCTTTGTGGAAGTCTTATATCTTTATTATAAAGTTTATTCCTAAATATTTCATATTTTGTGTTATTCTTCTACAGAAGGTCGTTTCCTCATTGTTGTCTTAAGAGCCTGTCTGTTGAGTATATGAAGCATAGTAATTTTTAAATTACAGCATTACTTCCTTTTATTCTACTGTTTTTAGTAATTTCTCACTTCATTCGCTTGAGTTTTCCAGGTATACCTTATCTTTTAATAACAATGGTTTTAGTCATTTCAAATATCTATTGATACAGTTTGGCTGTGTCCCCACCCAAATCTCATCTTGAATTGTAGCTCCCATAATCCCCATGTGTTGTGGGAGGTACTTGGTGGGAGGTAATTGAATCGTGGAGGCAGGTATTTCCCATGCTGTTCCCAAGTCTCATGAGATCTGATAGTTTTACAAAGGGCAGTTCCCCTGCACACACATTCTTGCCTGCCATCATGTAAGACATTCCTCTGATCCTCTTTTACCATCCACCATGATTGTGAAGCCTCCCAAGCCATGTGAAACTGTGAGCCCATGAAACTGTGAGCCCATTAAACCTCTATTACTTTATAAATTGCCCAGTCACAGGTATTTCTTCATAGCAGTATGAAAATTGACTTAAAAAACACAGTAAATTGGTAGTGGTAGAGTGGGGTACTGCTATAAAGATAACCAAAAATGTAGAACTGACTTTGGAACTGGTTAACAAGCAGAGGTTGAAACAGTTTGGAGGGCTCAGAAGAAGACAGAAAAATGTGGGAACGTTTGGAAGTTCCTAGAGATCTGGAGGGCTCAGAAGACAAGATGTGGGGAAGTTTGGAACTTCCTGGAAACTTGTTGAATGACTTTAACCAAAATGCCAGTAGTGATATGACAATAAAGTCCAGGCTAAAGTGGTCTCAGATGGAAATAAAGAATTTCTTGGGAATGGGAGCAAAGGTGACTCATTATGCTTTAGCAAAGAGACTAGCAGCATTTTGCTCTTGCCATACATACCTGTGGCTTTGAACTTGAGAGAGATGATTTAGGTTATCTGGTGGAAGAAGTTTCTGGGAAGCAAAGCATTCAAGAGGAAGCAGAACTTACAAGTTTGGAACATTTTCAGCCTCACGTAATAGAAAAGAAAAACCCATTTTCTGGGGAAAAATTCAAGCCTGCTGCAGAAATTTGCATAAGTAACAAGGAGTAGAATGTTAATCACCAAAAAAATGAGAAAAATGTCTCCAGGGCATATCAGAGAGCTTCATGGCAGCCCCTCCCATCACAGGTGCCAAGGCCTAGGAAGGAAAAATGGTTTTTTGGGCCAGGTCCAGGGTCCCCTGCTGTGTGCAGCCTAGGGACTTGGAGCCCAGCATCCCAGCTGCTCCAGGCGTGCCTAAAAGGGACCAATGTACAAGCTGGGCCATGGCTTCAGAGGTGCAAGCCCCAAGCCTTGGCAGCTCCCACATGGTGTTGAGCCTGCAGGTGCACAGAAGTCAAGAGCTGAGGTTTGGGAACCTCTGCCTAGATATCAGAAGATGTATGGAAACATCTGGATGCCCAGGAAAAAGTTTGCTGCAGGGGTGGGGCCCTCATGGAGAACCTCTACTAGGGCACTGCAGAAGAAAAATGTGGGACTGGAGTCCCCAGACAGAGGACCTCATTGGGGCACTGCCTAGTGGAGCTGTGAGAAGCAGGCTACCAACCTCCAGATCCCAGAATGGTAGATCCATTGACAGCTTGTACTGTGTGCCTGGAAAAGCTGTATACACTCAATGTCAGCCCAAGAAAGCAGCCGTGGGGAGAGGGCTGTACCCTGCAAAGCCACAGGGGCAGAGCTGCCCAACGCCATGAGAGCCCACCTTTTGCACCAGCATGACCTGGATGTGAGACATGGAGTCAAAGGGAATCATTTGGAGCTTTAAGGTTTAATGACTGCCCTACTGTATTTCAGACTTTCATGGAGCCTGTAGCCCCTTTGTTTTGACCAATTCCTCCCATTTAGAATTAATGTATTCACCCAATGCCTGTAACCCTATTGTATCCAGGAAGTAACTAACTTGCTTTTGATTTTAGAGGCTCAAAGGCAGAAGGGACCTGCCCTGGCTCAGATAAGACTTTGGACTGTGGACTTTAGAGTTAATGCTGAAATGAGTTAAGACTTTGGGGGACTGTTGGGAAGGCATAATTGGTTTTGAAATATGAGGACATGAAATTTGGAAGTAGCCAGGGACAGAATGATATGGTTTGGCTGTGTCCCCATAAAAATCTCACCTTGAATTGTAGTTCTACTAATCCCCATATGTGGGAGGGACCCGTTGGTAGGTAACTGAACATGAGGGCAGGTTTTTCCTGTGCTCTTCTCATGATAGTGAATAAGTCTTGCAAGATCTGATAGTTTTTATTTAAAAAGGGCAGTTCCCCTGCACACGTGCTCTTGTCTGCCACCATGTAAGATGTGCCTTTGTTCCTTCTTCACCTTCCACCATGATGTGAAGCCTTCCCAGCCACATGGAACTACAAGTCCATTAAACCTCTTTTTCTTTATAAATTATCCAGTGTCTGATATTTCTTAATAGCAGTAGGAAAATGGACTAATACATCTATGCATCTAATTTATTCTTATCTAACTGTATCAGCTGGCACTTACTATATTGGTTACAGTTTAACCTTCTCCTTGATTATAATGGGACTGCCTCCAGTGTCTTTTGACTATACATGATGTTGGCTTACATGCTACAGAGATTTATTCTGTAATATTATTGAGATACTCAACTATTCCTATTATGTCTGTATTTTTAAAATAAAGAATTATGTGTTAAATACACAAAGTCAAAAGATGGTGCTTGAAAAGATGGCTGGGTGTACTGGTGGCTCATGCCTATAATCCCAACACTTTGGGAGGTAAAACAGGAGAATCACCTGTGGCCAAGAGTTCAAGACCAGCCTGGTCAACATAGTGAGATCCTTGTCTCTTAAAAAAAAAATAAAAGGAAAAAAGAGAACACAAATTATGAAGGAATGAAAAATAATACACAAATATGAGACAGACAAGAAGACTTATAAGGAAATTTTATGCCAATAAATTTGATAAGATAAAATGGGCAATGTCCTTATAAACACAACAAACAGATACCAGAATATAAATTCATAATAGTCATATTTATTTTAAAAAATATTTTCTTCCCACAAAGAAACCTCCTGGCTCAGCTGCCTTTAACTTTTAAGTTTTGTAGACATATAAGGAAAAACTAGCATCAATATTACACAAACTCTTTCAGAGAACAGAAAATAAAGAAACAACTTTCCAAATAGTGTTTGGAGAGCAGCAAAAACTTTGACAAAAGGAATTACAGATCTACTTCTCTCATGAATATAGATGCAAACATCTTAAACGTCGGCAAATTTAGATGTCTGAGATTACTGTTTAAAGTTTCTTATTTTATAGCAAAATATCGGATCACCACATTCACATGCTCCACAATGATTATTAATCATCTACTAATAAGTTTTGCTGTTCTTTTCCAATTTTATTCTCATGGTATCTTTTATCAATGCTGAGTTAATAAATGTTCTATTTATCACTTCCATTATTCACTTCTACTATTCAGCATGGATTTCCTGGTACAGCTATTTGCAAGAATTTTTAGGGAGAAGCAGCTCAGGGTAGCTATACAAACCAGCAGCTCTCCTCTCTGTTGCAACAAATACAGACTAGTTCCTGTAAATAAGGCTTCTTAGTGTGATTATACCCTGCTTCCCTCAGATCCTATGGGAATCACTTCAAAAAAAGGACATGGCCTTTTAGGTTAGGCCCCTCATCTTCAGAAAAGGCATTTTCATTAGTGTTTTCTAAGGGCCTCTGCTGCTAGGCCTCCTCAACTATCTGTTCCTACTCCCACCATTCTCTCCTTCCTGGCTTTTGTACAATTTCAGCCTTGCTCATTCCAGCTGGTAGCTATCCAAATTCCTACAGTTCCTCCCAGTTCCTGCCTTTGCTGTACTAAACAAGAGATAAATACACTGTCTGATAAGATCTCTCACCTTTAAGGAATCACTTTTAAGATGAGGAAACTCCTCACCTTTAAGGTAGCAGATTTCCAAAATCTAGCCACAGGCTCCCAAGCAATTTCCTGTACCTCCTCTTATGGGTAATTTCTCCTGGATTTCACCTGCTTTGGACAGTCCTTATGGGTAATCTGTGAATTATGCCTACCTTTTGTCTTTCCAAAAATGAAGTTTGTAGTTGCTTTGCCCCACTCTGCTAATGAATTTGTAGGATTTTCTTGATACAGGTAAATATATTAAGAACTACATTTAGAGCACTCAAATCTTCTAAGACACTGCTTCTCAAACTTTAATGTGCATATGACTCACCCAAGATGTTCTTAAAATGATTCTAATTCAGTACCTTTGGGAGGAGGCTGAGATTTTGCATGTCTAACAAGTTCCCAAATACTGCTGCTATTACTGCTCTATGGGCCATAGTTTTAGGTAACAAGGCAATAAACCACTTAATACAAACTAATGGTTTTTACTTTGCTTTTTTCTAGAATTCAACTTTTAAGTTTACAACCCCAATTCCTTATAAAAGAAATGGGATGACTAACATTCTTTGAAATCGCCATGGATAATCTTATGTAATCCCTACAATAATCATATGTGATAAAGATAAATACTACTACTATCACCAGTTTACAGTGAACAGAAGCATTATTACATTAACTAACTTGCCCAGAATAGCATGGTATGTAGCCAAGTGAAGGTTAAATTCAGATAGTCTGACTCTTGAGCCAAGTTTAACACCCACTATATTATACTGCCTCCAAAGATTTGGCAATTTTATCTACTAAAGCAAATTGAAGCTAATATAGGTAGCAGATAACTAAGAAAACTTCATATATTGATTTATGTACCTTATTTAAACATCATCACCCTTACTTTAAATGTTCAAACATTTAAAATGTAAAAAACAAAAATGAACATCGAATTTTTCTATCATCAAATGATTTTATTAGTTAAGATTAATTTCCCCATAGAAAAACGTTCTTATACCACCGGAAGAAGTTATTACCATTAACAGTAGGGTTTTGTTTAAAAAACCTATCCAATCAGGTACTTAGCTTAGACCATTTCAATGAAATGATGCCTAACAACTATGCTGAATAAAGTATTTATGTAATTTATTCTTAGCAATACACAGTCGGCCCTTACTACCCACAGGTTCCACATTCGTGGCTTGTGCACCTATGGATTCAACCATGAATCAAAAACATTCAGGAAAAGAAAAATAAAAAATAACCATATAACAATAAAAAGTAATATAAATTAAAGACACAATTCAACAACTATTTACATAGCATTAAATTATAAGTAATCTAGACACAATTTAAAGTATACGGGAGGATGTGCATAAGTTACATGCAAATACTATGCCATAAGGAATTTGAGTATTCACAGATACTGGTATCAGAAGCAGGTCCTCGAACCAATCTCCTACAGATACCAAGGAATTACTATAATATATAACAGATATTAAGGAGAGATCATCACAATAGTTTCATAGCTTTGGTTTCAAGAAAGAAAATAAGCTGACAATAACTATACGTGGACACTGAACAACTGATAAAACATTTCCTTAGAAACATAATATAGATTACAAATCCTGCCAGTCAGTAAGTCAAGATAAGCAGCATCTATTACGGTAAAATGTCTATAAATAATTCCTTAACTTTCTGCATTAGAGATTATCATAATGGTAGAAGATAGTAATAAGTCAAAACTTAAGTTATAACTAAAGTTTTAAACAATGACCTGAAAAGAATGTGGGGCAGCAATTGGCTCTCCAATGCTATAAAAATCTCACTGTAGGCAGACATGGTGGCTCATGCTGTTAATCCCAGCACTTTGGGAGGCTGAGGTGGGTGGCTCACGAGGTCAGAAATTCAAGATCAGCTGGCCAAGATGGTGAAACCCCATCTCTACTATAAATACAAAAATTAGCCGGGCACAGTGGCAGGTGCCTGTAATCTCAGCTACTCAGGAGGTTGAGGGAGGAGAATTGCTTGAACCTGGGCAGCAGAGGTTGCAGTTAGCCGAGAGATCATGCCACTGCACTCCAGCCTGGGAGACAGAGTGAGGCTCCTCAAATAAAAAAAAAAAAAAACTCACTGTAATTGATGGAGACAGCACTTTGGTCCCTCCTTTGAAGAGTTTAAAAGCTTATTTAAAATAAAATTTGTTTTTATAAGCTTCTGATGATTTATATGTTGAACATATAACACAGAGTTGTATTTATTCTTTAATCTTAATGTAACAGATAATTGTGTTTATTCTTAATGTAACATAATTTTAATATTTTTCAACACATAATACCAAGGTTCATATTGTTCAAAAGGTTTTATAGTTACCCTCGGTTTGAGAGGTTTTACTGTTGGAATATCCGTTCCTTCAGCTCTCTGTCTGCTTGAATCAAAAGTCTTCCGTTTTTTAGTGGCAGTTTTCTGGCAAATGGGTCCATGTTTTTTCTGTTAAGATGAAGAAATGTAGCCTATCATTTTCTTTTCTACAGAAGGTAGGACTATAGAACTTTATTTATATTGAAACCAGTTTAAAACTCTGAGACCGACTGAAAAATCTGAATACAAAATAAAGAAATAAGATACACCTTGCCTTAACCAAAAGTTAAGTTTCAAAACGTAAATATAATGCATGCTCTAAGTTATCTTTCTCACTAAAAGAAATTATAAACAATCTTCTAACATTTTATTAAGTTATTTAATACTCTTCTCCTAGTTTGTACATTAGAAATGTCAGAAGTGTATGAACCAGAGCAACTCCATCTTCAACAGGAGCTGTGTAAAATGAAGCTGAAATCTACAGGGCTGCATTCCTAGACCGTTAAGGCATTCTAAGTCAAAGGATAAGATAGGAGGTCAGCACCAAATACAGGTCATAAAGACCCTGCTAATAGAACAGGCTGCAGTAAAGGAGCTGGCCAAAATCCACCAAAACCAAAATGGTGACAAGAGTGACCTATGGTCATCTTCACTGCTATACTCCCACCAGCGCCTTGACCATTTATAAATGTCATGGCAACATCAGGAAGTTACCCTATATGGTCTAAAAACAGAGAGGCATGAATAATCCACCCCTTGTTTGGCATATTATCAAGAAATAACCATAAAAATGCCCAACCAGAAGCACTAGAGGCTGCTCTGCCTATGCAGTAGCCATTCTTTTATTCCTTCACTTTCTGAATAAACTTGCTTTCTCTTTGCTCGGCCAACGTGACCTCAATGCTTTCCTGCACACCCTCCAAAAACCCTCTCTTAGGGTCTGGATTGGGACCCCTTTCCTGTAACATATTTCTCTGTCCTATAACACTAAGAATAAGAAATAGTAGCAAAGTCAAAGACACTACAGTGAAAAAGAAAGAAAAAGTCTTTACTAAATAC
>CAUYLG010003312.1:0-37579 GCA_963573385.1 Cacajao melanocephalus | reverse complement strand
TCCTTTGGCGGACGCCCCTTCCCCGCACAGCTGGACCTTCCCGGTTCAGCTGTGCTTACTGTGAAACTCTCAGTCCTCAGCGCTTCCAATTGCTGTTCTCCTTGTGGGGATGGGACCAGCCGAGCCGGAGTCGTCCCGTATACTCCGCACCGAGAAGCGCCGTGCTGGGGCGCCGGCAAAATAGCCGCGCCGGCCAAAAAAGTCGCCCTGGCGACCCGTGTGGCTCCTCCGCCGGGAATCTCCTAGTCTGTGGGCAACAAAAATTCATCTGAAAGTGCGGCGTCCACTCGCTCTCTGCGCTTTCACTGGGAGCTACAATCCTGAGCTGTTATTAATCGGCCATCTTGGATCTCTCCCTGGCTATTTTATTTTAAAAGATGTAAGCTTTCTTTTAATGAAATATCATACTAATGCTATACATAACGGAACTAAGAAAGAAACTCTAGCCCCCAGGAGAAATTATTAACTGGCAAAGTCCTGCCAGAAAAAAATTACAAACTGCTTTTAAAGAGGATCTTTAGGTTTTTAGACTTTATATAAATGGATTACATGTAGTGATATCTTCCTGAAACATTTTACTATTGAGAAATATCCATGTTGCCACCTCCAGTTCATTATTTCTAACAAAAACTATTTGATTGTATCAATAGATCACAACTCATCCCTTTTCTTGCTGATAGACATTCAGATTGTTTTCAATTTTTAACTACCACACAATGCTGCAACTGTTTTATGTAAATTCCTTTGAATATGTTATTATTTTCTCCTAATAATGAAATTGTAAAGCCATTAAACATAAGCAAATTTAACTTTACTGGGTAGTTCTCATGGTAGGCAGAAGTCCTCGTCTTCATTTCTGGAAACTGTGAATATGTTAGGTTATATAAAAAGGTGAATTAAAGGTTATGTTGTAAATAAAGTTGCTAATCAGTTGACCTTGAGATGAGGAAGCTATCCTGCATTATCCATGTTGGCCCAATGCAAATGCAAGAGGGCTTATAGTACAGAGACAAGAAAGGAAGAACCAGAGAGATAGCCACATAAAAAGGACTCAGTCTGATGTTGTCATCTTTGAGGTTAGAGGAACAGTCACAAAATAGGGAATGCAGGAAGCCTATAGAAGCTGAAAAGGCAAGGAAGAGACTTGCCTCCTACCATCTTGGTTTTAATCTATACAGATTCATTTCTAGAATAGGACGCTCCAGAATCCCCAGCTGGCACTCAAACTCATTTTTCCAGAAAGCACCATTGTACTTGATAGCTATTTTCTTAATGCTGTTAATATTCATGCATATATCTGGCATGGTTTTGTTTAAAAAAGCTTTTGAGAATGGGTTTGGGAACATAGTAACTCTACAGAACACTTGGTTTTAAGGAAAAATGAATTCTAGGTTCCAAGAAAATAACTTCAAAATGAATTTTTGAAATACAGTGGGTAAGGTGGGAACTGCCTTTATAAACACAAGCTCACATAAACACTAGATGGATTTTATTTATGTGTACCCTATAATTCCAACTCTTTCCACTTGTAAGTAAAATTTGTAGTGGCCTCCAAAATAATCTATCACCTCAATGACATCATTAAAAATGTCTAGTTCTAAATCTAAGAACCAAATCTAAAGGTTAGAAAAGATTTTCTTCGGCATTAAGGAAAAATTATAATAAAGAATGCAAATAGCCAGAAGCCATACTAAAGAGAATTACCTACACACTTTTCTAAGGGTTTCCCTGGATATTCTCTTGATTATTGAGCCAACGACCTTCACCACACCAAATGCATCTCTCTCCTATGCCACCATTTAGCTTCTTCATATGCCCAGATTTTAAACACTATATCATTGGCTCATAAAACATGCTTTAAGAAGTATATTAAGGTTGTATTCAAAAATTTATGGTGAGCTCCTTCCTTCAGAGATGCTCAAGGACAAATTATAAATTAAACAAAGATTGTATTTGGAATCTATCTTAGCATTATTCATACTTCCTCTTCACCCAGATAATCCATTTTCTCCAACCCAAATATCAGCCACTTTTTTAAAAGTATTGTGCCCTTTTGTATTTCAAAAGAATTCCTCCTTCAATGCTCTAAATGATTTCTTCCCTCCTTGTGTAAAATTCAAATTTTCACAGTAACTACACTGCAAAGTAGTTACTACCTAAGAAACGAATTCATGGAGAATATGACCTAGCGTTAACAAAAACATAATGAGTCACATTTCTTACCAGCACTGTTTACTGGTTCTAATCCATGAGCACCTATTTAATAACTTCTCTGTATTTTTTTAACTTTTAAGTTCAGTGGTACAGGGGTAGGTTCATTATATAGGTAAACTGAAGTCATAGAGGTTTGTTGTACAGATTATTTCATACAGAAGTATATGCATAAGAGACAAAATTTGTAGAGTATCTCTACATAAAAGAGTATATTTCTAACGATGGGTTATCTAACAATATTCTTAATGGTACATGATAAATGTATTTTTTCACCATATTAGGGATCATGTACACAATATTTACTCTCATTCTTATAAGCATATGAAACTCTTAAATGCAAATTAAATGAACACAGTTTTATAGATAAAGGCAATATTCTAAATTGAGTAATGCATGCACATAAAATTTGAAATTACATAAAGAGCAGTGAATCAAGCAGAGAACATATTTTCTGATAGCAAGTAAACTGAAACATTGGTGTTTCTATGTCTTGACACTTTTGAGCCATTTATGTTATTCATGATTCACTCACACAGAAGTAACTGCTGTAAGGGATATTGCCTACCAAGGCTGCTCAACTTCAATAACAAAATGTATTAGCAAGTTCAACTGGGACTTATCTGGTACAAGTAATTATTTTAGCAATATCTAAATGAATTCTAGAATTTAAGACTTATAGAGATTTAAAAAGTAAAGGGTAGCTGAGGATGCCTGAACCCAAACTCAGGAATGAACTATATATATGTAACCTAAGTTTCTCTAAGACTCAAAGACCATAGTAATGATAACAAAGCCTGTCTTTTTCACAATAATATATCCAGTCCTCTGCTGAGTAACTTGCAAGCATTTCCAGGGAAATACTCCTTTGACAGTCTCTATGATTGCTTCCACTAATTCTTGTTCTGACAAAACTCCATGACATCCACTGGCATAGGCACTTCTCACCAGACACTTTAGCCACTATACTGAAGCTATGGGCTAAGATAAAGAATGGAAGTCACTCGGGGGCATCCCAGGGTGAAGCTGCTTGTGCTCAGATATTTCACAAAGTTTTGGCAAACAGCTTTCTCTGGTTTTACTTATAATCCTCTCTCTGGTTGAAGCAAGACATTTGACTACACACACAGAGTGCAAAAGAGTGTATGCAGAATCACTGCTTTACAATAATGACAGAACTCACCCTGCTTATCTGCCAAATACATTCTACTTGAATCTTTCTTCTATCAGTATGAGTTCCCCCAAAATGCTTATCATTTTTTATGCTATTGGTTGCCAAACTTCAGTATGGATCAGATTTTTCTGGGGAAGTTTATTAAATAAAGATCACTGCCCTCCCTTTAGTTATATAGTCAATAAATCTGGAATGGGGGTTCATGAATTTGAACCCTGGCTATACCTTGACACTTCTGAATCACATTTAGGCTTGAACTATGACTACTGTTGTAAATACTTCGTTTTACATTTAATTTAAACATGGCTACATAAGCAATCTCTTGCAATTAATATATCATGAGGGCCTGGGTTAATTTTGCAACCTCCTTATGAGGACTTGGTGAAACTCTTAGTTATGTATTATTCACATGTGGCAGTCAGAGTAACAGCCTCCAAATATGTCCAAATCCTAATCCCTGGATCCTATAAAGTACAGAAGTGATCAAGGTAAGGATCTTGAGACAAGGAGATTCTTCTGTATTACTTAGATGGGCCCAACACAATCACAAGCATCCTTCTAAGTGAAAGAAGGAGGCAAGAGAGGGAGAGTCAAAGGGCATGTAATGACAAAAGCAGAAGTTGGAATAATTCAATCAGCCATTGACGGCTTTGAAGAGTACATCCAAGGAATGTAGCAGTCTCTAAAAGCTGGAAAGGCAAGAAATAGATTTTCCCCTACCATCCCCAGAAGGGATGCAGCCCTTCATCCCTTCCAACACTTTGATTTTAGCCCAGTGAGACTTATTTTGAACTTCTGATCTCCAGAATTGTAAAAGAATAAAAATGTGTTGTGTTAAGCCACTAAGTTGTAATTTGTTACAGCAGCAACAGGAAACTAATACACCAGGGAAACTAATCTTCCCTGATCCAATTCATATTTCCCTTCCCTTTTGTTGGGTTGTGTGTGGTTTCCTAATCCTGTACTATCTTTTGCACTGGTTACTGGTTCTAGTCCATGGGCATCTATTTAACAATTTCTCTGTCTTTTTTTAACTTTTAAGTTCAGTGGTACATGCGTAGGTTCATTACATAGGTAAACTCATGTCATGGAGGTTTGTTGTACAGATTATTTCATCACCCAGGTATTAAGCATAGTACCCATCAGTTATTTTTCCTGATCCTCTCTCTCCTCCCACCCTCGACCTTCTAATGGGCTCTAGTGTATTCCCCTCTATCTGTCCATGTGTTCTCATCATTTAGCTCCCCCTTAGAAGTGCGAACATGCAACATTTGGTTTTTCTGTTAATTTGCTAAGGATAATGGCCTCCAGCTCCATCCGTGTTCCTGCAAAGGACATGATCATGTTCATTTTTATGGCTGCACAGTATTCTGTGGTGTATATGTACCACATTTTCCTTATTCAGCCTACCATTGATGGGCATTTAGGTTGATTCTATGTCTTTGCTATTGTGAATAGTGCTGAAAGGAACATGCGTATACACGCGTCTTTGTGATAGAATGATTTATATTCCTTTGTGTATATACCCAGTAATGGAATTCCTGGGTCAAATGGTAGTTCTGTTTTTAGCTATTTGAAGAATTGCCACAGAGCTTTACACAAAGGCTGAACTAATTTACACTCCCACCGACAGCATAAAAGCATTCCTTTTTCTCAGCAACCTCACCAGTCCCTGTTATGTTTTTACTTTTTAATAGCCATTCTGACTGTTGTGTGATAGTATCTGATTGTCATTTCAATTTGCATTTCTCTAATGATCAGTGATGTTGAGCTTTTGTCATATGCTTGTTGGCAGTATGTGTGTCTTCTCTTCAAAAGTATCTGTTCATGACCGTTGCCTACTAATTTCTACGTCTTGATGCCAGGTCTTCAACACTCATTGAGAATTTTTGGTCTTTATCTGATAACTTAAAGTCCAAATTTAAGTATAAACATTACAGTCTATATTCCCTTATCTCCAATTGTTTTACTTTTGTTTGTAACATACAAGGAAATCACTCTCCTTTAATTGAGTTACTAGCAATAAGTTGGCTGCAGATACCTATTACCTTGGAATGGCTTCTTTAGAAGGCTGAGACTTCTTTTCCACTTCTATACTCTTATTGCTCTATTCCTCTGGCTTGTATGAAGGGAAATGGTTATAAAGGCCATTCTGACCTTTTGCTGTTAAAGAAAATGTGGAGGTTAATCACCACCTGTAAAAGTATTTTCCAAGATGGTTCTGTGATATGTGTGCATCACACAGTAAGACATCCTTTATGATTATAACAGCTTTGAATTGTGCTATGAAATCCTCTCATTCACACTCTGTGTGAGCCACATCCAAGGGGCTTGAATGAGACAGGAAATGTTTTTCAATTCATTTTCAAGGATTTTCTTGGTGTGCTGAGATTTCAGCAAGTTTAGGAAGGAGAAGAAGGAAGTGCTATGAGAACTTGAGAACTTGCTAAGAAGTGCAATGCCACATGCAAGAGCAGAAGAAAAGAAACTGGAAGATGGAGCCTGCCACAAAAGAACCTTGAAACATTCATTTGGGGACAGGGAAAGGAGAAGACCAAGGAGGAAGGAAATAGTCCTATTATCAATTTTGTCGGCTTCCCTATTGCTGGTCAAGTTATCTGAGCTCTACAGCTTTCCACCTGTAATTGATTTTCTGTTTAAGACATAGCAGAATGTTTTAAGACAAGGTGAGTTAGTGGCTCAACCTAGAAGGGAATTTGTACATAGTTCTTGGTCAACTAGTTAATATTTCTTTTTTAGTTCAGTACTTAGTATGGTTTCCAAGTAATATCTTAATAATTCTTGAAAAAGGAAGGAAAGAAGCAGTCAAGTTAAAATACAAGTGGCAAAATATATGATTTAAGCTGCTTTTCTATATACTGCTAAACTTTTAGAGGTAGAGTTTGTTTTTATTGGGCTAACACACATCATGTCATGAGGTCTTGATGTTGGCAAGTAAGAAAGCTGATGGAAAGTTTCTCTGGCTAACAAAAATCCTTTTTTAAAAATACATGGAAGGTATCCATGTCAGCAAATTTAGAAATCCATGAGGAAAAAGAAATTATTTTTGAAATACATTATTACTGAAAGACATTATTTTTGTTAAGGCTCTCATATTTTCTCTTTCTTCCCTTTTCCTCTACTTACAGAAAGAAAAATCAAGAATTTCTTACTTCATTGGTCAATGAATCAAGATACTGGATCTACGCAGACTCACAAATATATGCATTGGCCATGTGGCCTCAGGCAAAAATAACTGGCCTTCACATTCAAATTGTACAAATAATAAATGGCCATGGATTAGAACTTTAAGATTTGGAAACTGGAGACAAACATTTGGTAAGTTTTCAGTGAAAACATTAAAATATGTTTTCCAGGTGTTATTTTATAGGGATATTATTATTTTAAGGTTTTTTTGAACATATGTGAATTTTCGCATATGACAAGCTAAATTAGAAAATGTATATTCTCAGTCGCTTCTTCTCAGCTTGATTTATAACAATCCAACAACAATTATTTAACATTTTCTTCTGTCTTTTGAACCAACCTACCATGTGCACTTTACAAAGTTACAGATTAGCTGGAAAGCCTAAGGCCCATCAAACACATACCCAGTCAAGTAAACCTTGGTGCTATGTTTTGAATGTATCCTCTAAAATGCATGCCAAAGTTTAATTATTCTTGTGATGGTATTAAGTGGTGGGACCTTTATGAGTGATTATGATTAATGCCATTATCTAGAGAGTGGATTAGTTATCTCAGGAGTATCTAATAAAAGGATAAGTTTGCTCCCATTTTCTCTGTGTCTCACATGCTCACTCTCCATGTGATGCCTTCTGCCATAGGATGACCCTCGCCAGATGCTGGTACCATGCTTTTGAATTTCCCAACCTCCAGAACCATATGCCAAATAAATCTCTCTTGTTTATAAGTTACCCAATCTATAGTATTTTGTTACATCAGCAGGAAATGGACAAAGACACTTGCCTCCTTAGAAATATACGTGTTTTACCTAAATGTAATTAAAACTCATTTGCACACACCTTTGTCTGAGGAGTTCTGTCATTCACTAAAAAAAATTATTATTACAAAAGTGATCATTTAACATGAATCTAAGAAAGTCTGACTAGCTATCACACCTATAAGCTGCCTCCATATAAAGTTTTTCATTTTGTATCAATTAATTCGCTTTGTCCCATGTAAGATACACCTTGAGCCATGACTCATTTGAGCTCCAGATTCTAGCATACTCATTTATTGACTAGACACAAGGAAAACCAGTTTTCTATAAGATGGCATGATGCTCTGTTTTGGGAATAGGAAATGGTCTATCAATATTTGAATGGCAGATTCATTATTCTGATTCTGTTTCTTAGGAAGTTAGACATCAGTTATGTAGCAAGTCCTACCAGTTCCCTTTTCACAATATTTCCTTTTTCCATGCTCTCCTTCCACCCATCTGCCACTACCCTATCCGAGCTACCATCATCTCTCTATTGGACTGAGATCATAGCCTTTTTACCCAGTCTCTCCATCACTACTGCTGTCCTGTCAAAATCCACTTTCCATATAGCAGCCAGAGTGTTCTTTTTTTTCAAATTTTTAAATCATTTCAACTTTTACTTTCGATTTGGGGGTATATGTACAGATATGTTGTCTGTGTGTACTGTATGATGCTGAGTTTTGGGGTATGATTGATCCTATCACCCAGGTATTGAGCATAGTACCCAACAGACAGCACATTTAGCTCCTTGCCCCTCTCTTCCCTACCAGCAGTCCCCAGCATCTACTGTTTTCATCCTTATGTACATGTATATCCAATGTTTAGCTCCCACTTATAAGTGAGAACATGTGGTATTTGGTTTTCTATTTCTGCATTAATTCACTTAGGATAATTGCCTCCAGCTACATCCATGTTGCTGCAAAGAACGTGATTTCATTCTTTTTATGGCTGCATAGTATTTCATGGTGCATGTGTACCACATTTTCTTTATCTCTACACTGTTGATGGGCACCTAGGTTGAATCCTTTGCTATTGTGAATAGTGCTGTGCTGAGCATATGAGTTCATGTGTCTTTTTGTACAACAAATGATTTTCCTTTGGGTATATACTCAGTAATGGGACTGCTAAGTCAAAAGGCAGCTAGATAAAAAGGTCAGATCACTTACAAAGGGAACCATCGGGCTTCTCAGAATGTTCTTTTTAAAAGCACAAAAGATTAGGTCACTCACCTGATTAAAATTCTTCAATGATTTCTAATTCCTTTTAAACTAAAATTCAAATTCTAGCATGAGCTACTTTCTGCCTGTCTCTTTGCATCTCCAATCTCCCTCTCACTCTTTGTGCTCCAGATGTGCTGGCCTCCATCCTGCTCCTCATGCATGTCAAAGTCTCTTCCACTTTGCTATTGCTTTGCTATTGCTGTTTCCTGTCTCTGGAACAATCACCTCCCCTTTCCCCCATGTATTACATGGCTGGCTTCTTTTGCCTTCAGAACTCAGCTCGAATAACTTCTTCAAGAGGTTTTCCTCTAAAGCAGTAGTTCTCAACCCTCACTGTGTATCAAAATGACCTAGGAAGCTAATAAAAACTTCAGCGGACCTGATTACTTCCCAACCCTGAGAAGTAATTCAGACCAGGACCCTGGCATCAGTATTAAATCAGAATATAACAAAACAAAACAAAACCCTCTACAGGTGGTTCTAATTGCAGCCAAGTTTTTAATCAGTGATCTAAAGAAACTCACCATTTTCTCTCTCTATTACATCCATTTTTTAGTGTCCCTCTTAGTGTGTATCATATTCTATAATCATCTTATTTACTTATCATTTTCATGTTGTCTTTTTCTTTGACAAAAATTTTAATTTTAAAAAGAAAGAAAATTTTCTCCTTATTCACTGCTGTTCCCCCAATGCCCAAAATATAGTAGGTCAATAAAAGAAGAACTGAAGGACCTTTAGGGCAATAGACAAACAAGCAAAGAACTGTTATGCATCTGAGAAACAATACGGAGAATCTGTTAAGCAAAGGGGATACCGAAAGTGAAAGAGTACGTGGTGAAAGAGATGAAGAAACCAGAGAGAAGCTGAATCATGAAAAAGAAGATGAGCATAAACTATGGACAACAAAATTTGCTCTTACGCCATTGGTCTTTTCCAATGAAACGTCCCAAGGCTAAAACTGAGTCATTTTTTGTGGGTCCTGAAGATGTCCCACATTGTCTCAGTTTTATGCAAACTCAGTTCCATGCAAAACATATGCTCAGCTCCATGCAAACTGCTTTGCTGACACATTGAGATTAAGGCTATTTTATGACTGAATTTTAGCAGAGAGAAGCCTTACCTTAGACACAGAAGCTTTCTCTTTTTTATGCAAAACCATTTTTAATAGAAACCTTTTTACAAATATGCTACATTTACTTACCTTCTTTAAAAGAATATGCTAAGGCATATTTCACATTATCTTGATAACTCCAGGATTTTTGAAAGTCAAATATTTTACTATCTTATATTACCCTAGTATTCTTAAGAAATTTTAAAACATAGGTCACTATTATAAAAGTCTTCAGACCAAAGGACATTTATAGTTCTCAACTTCTTTCTCTTTTTTATGTTTTCACTTTTCTTTTTTTAGGTCTACGGGAACTCTACTTTTACTAGCGCGTTCCTACTTCTTAATCATGCTTTTATTTAGCTGTGAGCTTTTAAAGTTAATTACATCCTTTTTAAAACAAACACAAAGACAAATTCCCAATCTTGGCTATAATTGTAATCCTCTGGAGAGCTTTATAATCTACCTATGCCTGCCCCTCTTCGGCCCCTAGAATTTATCATTTAAATGCCCAGGGTGTGGCCAGGGCATTAGTTATTTGTGAGTTTTTTTATTTTATACTTTTTTTTAATCTCCAGGTGATTCTAATATGTATGTCATGTTAAAATACACAGAGGTTTGGCAAAGAATAAATTTGGAATTACCCAAATGTTTTCCCTATTTTTAGGGATAATGTTCAAGTAGCCTTGAATCTTTCCTTAACTTGATCTCTCCTTAGTATCCCTCACTTGATTACTGCTGCCCTGCCAATACTCAGCCTCTAAGATTATAAAGTTTCCATTTGTGATTCCAGCCCAATAAGAGACAAACTCCATTGACTTCGTTTTCTTTAAGCACAAGAATATTGGAGTTGAAAGGCTCTTCACAAATAATCTAATGCAACTCTCCTCTATTTACAGATGAGAGATTTGAAGCAGGAAAGTAGTATGCCTGAGGTCCAGTAAACTGATTTCTGAAAGAGGTGGCATTACAAATGCTCCATTCATTGATAATTATAATACTGTCCCTGTGGAACAGTGGTGCTCTAAGTCAGGAAGAGTATGTATTTAACAAACTCTCTTAGTCAAGGTGTTTTTAGAGTACAAAAAGAAAAACCCACTCAACCTAGCAAGAATCATGGAGAGAAACTTTAAAAGTATCAGTAGTATCTTGCAGATCTCCAGTCAGGATGCATTAGGAACTGGAACTAGCAACTGGAAAAGCACTGGGGACCCAGTTTGTGTATGTGTGTGTCTGTGTCTGTGTCTGTGTCTGTGTCTGTGTCTGTGTCTGTGTGTCTGTCTGTCTCTCTATCTCCATGCTACTTTCTCTGCTTTACCTTGCACCTAAAGGTAAATGACTGGCAACCCCGCTCCTGCAAATAAACATCAGTTTCTGAAACTAACTGAATCTAACAAATACCTCTGTCTCCATTTCCAAGTTTTGGGGGCAAGGACCTGATCAGCTCTTTGGTCAGGTGTCCACTGATTCTCCTTCCAAAAATGAGCAGGGAGCAAAATCATACTGTACCTATGGGTACAGGCTTACGTTACCATTGGGGATTGTTCTAGAGAGACAGTCTCAGAAGTGGGTCATGTGGTGTCTACTTGCACAATTTTAAACAATGATCTACCCTCACTTAGCAGGACAATTAAACTTCTGAAATTTGCGTAATAAGCTCACCAGTTTCTCTTTTACCTATATTATATCATGAGATTAATAGCTTCATTAATCAGGAGTTCCTAGCCAGTCCTATATTGAAAGCTACGTTCCAGAAACATTAATTTTTAAAATTACTCTCAGGTGATTTAAAAGAATTAAATAAATATATCAAAGATGCAACCATAGAGAAAGCCTTTGCACATGCATGTTTTGACAGGTGACAGAACTTAGTGAAAATGCAGCAGAATAAGGAGCCCACCCTCTCTTCTTCCACCAGCCTCCCTGGGAAATGTCATCCAGTGAACTTGGTTCAAATAGTATAATGACTCCCAGTAGTGGTCTCTGGACGAGCAGTATCATTATCACCTCGGAACTTATAGAATCAAGTCCTGGGATTCCAGCTGAGATTAACAGAATCAGAAACTCTGAGGGTGGGGCCCAGAAATCTGGACTTTAAACAGCCCTCCAGTTGATTCTAATAGATTATAAGCTTTGGAAACCACTACAATAGAAAGTTACAGAGATTGGGGCCACGACTTTGACTTGGAATAAGCTGGTTATCTAGCCACAGAGCGGTAAGGTGAAGAAAATGAGCACAGAGTAGACCACGGAAAACCGAGTTTTGTCCTGGAATTGCCTTTGCTGGAAGAATGGCCTTGATCAAGACAACTAGTCTGTCTAACCCTCAGTGTTTTCTTCATCTTTAAAGTAGAAAATAAGAATAATGATCTCACTGGTTTTTTGAAAATCAAATTTAGAATAATGTATGATAGCTTTTTCATCAGAATTTTTTAATTAATCGCACTAGAATTTTCATAGCCATCATACACATATCCCCAATACTGAAGAAGAAAAGCAGAATTGTTTCATAGTAAAAGGAGTTTTAACAAGTCTTACATGCCTGCACGTACATCATATATGACAGTGTGTTGAAACTATTTGCTGTAGAAATCACATACAGATGACTATAAGGCTAACTCTGCAATATTTATAAAAATCTCTTCTAAAACTCCTTTAGAAACATGCACAGATATGTATACAATTGATCCCCACAGATTCCGTATTTGCAAATTTGCCTACATGCTAGAATTTATTTGTAACCCCATAAAAATACACAGATGTTGTAGACATTCACATGCATGTGATGAGCTGAAAAAAAAATGTGAGTTGCTTGACACACACATTCCTGAGGCCAAATAAAGTAACACTCTTCCTTCTTGTTTAAACTGTTGGTGATTTTGCTCTTTTAAATGGCTCCTAAGCATAGGCTGAAGTGCCGTCTAATATTACTAAGTGCAGAAAGACTATGATGTGTTTTGTTGAGAAAATACATGTGTTAGATGAATTAGGCATGAGTTGCCATGCTGTTAGCCATGAGTTCAATGCTAATGAATCAATAATGTATATTCAAGAAGTCGTCTTTAAACAGAAACACATAAAACAAAGTTAGATATTGATTGGATGACAAAAATGTTGTAATCGAAGACTTGCAGGAATCTGATCCTATTTTTCTGCTAGGAGCAATGGTTCAATATTCACTAAGTCAATGCTCACAGTGATGTTATAGAATATAACTACAGCAAATAATAAGAATTGTCCATATTTTTTAAGTCTAAAGCCAAAAAGAGACTAAAATCGAAGCTTACCAAACAAATCTTTGGCAGCTGGAAGGTTTTGAGGACAGTAAAAATATATAGAGATATTTTTAAACTATATATATATATATATGGTATATTGGTACAAATATATTTATAATCCCAATGTATTCCAATATATACTGGTGGAAAGATAATACAAATACCATCTTTCAAGAATTGTTAAAGAAAGAATTCTTGCTAAAGTTGGGAAGACTTATGAAGTTTAAGATTATATGATGATGCTTATTTTTAAACTGTCTTAAACTTCCTAGTTTATATATATATATATAAAATGAATCAATTATTTGCCAAGGTAAACTAAAATTAACTTATTTATGTTCATTTTACCAAAGGATATAAATACTAAATTGAATTTAAAATGCATAATGCTTTCTACTAATAAGCATCAGCATATTCTGCTAGATGCTTATCACTAAGACAGTCTTAGTATTAGACTCAAAATCTGTGAATACTATTAAATAGTTCTCATAAATATAATTAGAATGATCTTTGTGTTTAGTTTGCTTACTATACTTCAAAGTATTTTATCTAGTAGTTTGAATAATTTGAATATCTAGATTATCAGAAATGGAAAAGGCTTACAGTTTTCAATCCATTGACTAATTATGTAACAAGTATTTATTGAATGCCAGGCACTGTACTAGATACTAAAGATACAGTGGAAAACAAGATAACTACATCCCTGGGCTCAGAGAGCTCATAGGCCAGAGAAAAAGGACAGTCTTGGAACAAAGGCAAGGCTGACCTTCCCCCAGGAGGAAAGTATTTCTTCTGCCTGTTTTTGAACTGGGATATCAGCTTCTTTCCTGCCATTAGACTTAAACTGAAACATCAGTTCTTCCTGAGTCTCAAACCTATCAGCCATTGGAGGAGAACCACATCACTCTTCTGCTTCCCAGTCCAGTGGACTTAGATTGAAACTGGCAATCAGCTCTCCTTGGTCTGCAGCTTTTCCAGTTCACGCTGGGAATCTTGGAACTTGCCTATCACCGTGATTGTATGAGCTAATTTCTCATAATAAATCCCTTTATCCATATATACATCCGATTGGTTCCATTTCTCTTGAAATCCCT
Organism: Cacajao melanocephalus; assembly: GCA_963573385.1. NCBI lineage: Eukaryota > Metazoa > Chordata > Mammalia > Primates > Pitheciidae > Cacajao > Cacajao melanocephalus. The sequence continues at coordinate 23,491 of CAUYLG010003312.1, read as the reverse complement.
AATACAAAGAAGGTATAAATATTATACAGATAATGGTGATAAAGGGAGAAAGTTCTGGAAATAAAGAAGAGCCGGTAGAAAGACCTAGAGGAAAAAGAGCTAGCATCTGAAAAGAACTGAAATAAAATTTACAGCAGGAAACACTTTCTTAGCACTTCTTGTGCGTCATGCTTGTTCTAAGATCTCTTCCTATGTTTTCTCATCTAATTCTCACAACCATCCCATAAATAGGTTCAGTTATTATTCCAAAGAGCAGATGAAAACATTGAGGCACAGAAAGGTTGAGTAACTTGCTTAAGATCAGGCCTGCGGAACAGAAAGAACTGAGTTCCATAGCGAGGGCTTCTGTTTTCAGAGTCCATGCTCTTAATCATGACTTCTTCGCTCCTCCACAGGACTAGCGAGTAGAATACGTAAATGGTAAAGAGAAATGCCAGATCACAGACAACCTGAAAGCCCTGTGAAGCAAATCCAAGCTTTTTCTTACAGTAAGAGCAAGAACCAGAGGAAGGTTTAAAGCACATGCATGACTAGATTAGATTTTTGTTTTAAAAAGATATTAGGCCAGGTGCGGTAGCTCACGCCTGTAACCCCAGCACTTTGGGAGGCCAAGGCAGGCGAATTATGAGGTTAGGAGATCGAGACCATCCTGGCCAATATGGTGAAACCCCCGTCTCTACTAAAATACAAAAAAATTAACTGGGTGTGGTGGCGTATGCCTGTAGTCCCAGCTATTCAGGAGGCTGAGACAGGAGAATCACTTGAACCCAGGAGGAAGAGATTGCAGTGAGCCAAGATCATGCCATTGCACTCCAGCTTGGGCAACAAGAGTGAAACTCCATCTCAAATAAATAAATAAATAAATAAATGCAGGGAAGAAAACAGAACAACAGAAAACAAGGCAAGTGAGTTTTGCTTTGATACAAGATTCGTCCTTCAACCACTGTACAACTAAGAACAGTTTAGTCTCTCCAGAAAATATGAAAAGCAAAAACTCCAAACAGTATAAACACCTTTGAGATAATCTCTTCTCAACGGGATAATCATAATGCTACTCCCTTCAGTTACCTTGGCATCTTGCCCCAATAATGTTCAGAAATGTTCCTGGCCACTTAAAAGAGCAAAGCTTGGAAAATGAAGTGTAAAGGTGCATGAAGACAAGGCGTCTGCAGGAGGATGGCAGGGACCTCCTTGGGCTAAGGAGTCTCAGTGGTCAGGCAGCAGATCAGCCAATGATGAAGGAAAAAGTAGATGATGAGAGGTGGAAAGGAGAGAAAGAAGATCAAACAATGAAATTGTTGTGTAAAGATGATAACTCACTTTTATGAATGTGATAAGTCAACCAAAAACCATCTTTAATTTGCAAATTTAAAAATTAGCATGTCACTATTGTCTAAGCTGACCCAGAAAGCGTTTCGAAGGCCACACATGTAGCACTGGGACACTTGGAATAATAATTTGCCAAGGAAAAGTTTAGCCTCTTAGACTCAGAATATAAAGATTGAGCACAGGAAATCAAATAGTGGCTTGAGGCCAAATTTTTCATAAGGATGAAAGTACAAACCATTAAAAGTCTGAAAAGATGTATTTTTATTTTAAAATGCATAAAGGATTATCCAATTCAATAAATTCTCCATATGTAGTTAATGATATCAAATGTTCTATTATGAAGAAAACCAGAATAACCACTACATTCTTAGAATCCCTGTATGTTTTGGATTCTTGAATCCACAACAAAGCCTTTCCTTAGCAGAGACTATCCCAATAAATATGCCTCTAGGCTGCTTCCAGCTTTGTTTTCCTTTTAAGAGTTGCTAGTTAAATAACACAGATAAAAGCAAAAAATAATAATAATAATGCTTACCAAGACTCTAACTCAATTGACAGCAATGCTCCTTAAGTGATGACATGTGTTTGACATCTCAGATTTCCCAAAAAGCATACTTGTGAGACATTTGGTAGCCTTTTCTATACAGGAAAAAAAGTTTCTGAAGGCTGTCATTAACTACCCCATGGAAACGTGTCAGAGCTTGGATTTAGCTTCTCTTAAGGGTCCTCATCATATAAACACAGAATTTTAGAGTTCAATTCGTTCAATGCCCTCATGTTCCTGGGGTGTCTATTGCCAGTTGTGTTTACCAAAGTGCGTGTGTAGATCTTTGCAATTTTTCAACAACTTATTGACAGAAAGAATCACAAAGGTGCTGAGCTCAGACTCACACCTCTGAGGAACTTTACTTTGGATTTTAGCCTATATTTTAAACCTCATGAAACGTTATGCATATGCAAAGAACACAGGTCCCAAGAAAAGCAGTCTGGTCATCAAACATCTGTCTCATTTAAAACATGTTCTTTGAGCCAAAGCAAGAGTTTCTTATTTGGTAAGTGTGTTTTTCCAAGGCAATGAGACTCGAGTGTGTGTGTGTGTGTGTGTGTGTGTGTGTGTGTGTGTATACTTTATTTTTAATTCCAAATTCCATTCTTGTTTCAAATGTATTTTTTTGCATAATTTTCAGTTGTTCTGCATGAATTAAAATGTGTTCGTTTTCTTTCTGTTTTTACTACTATTCTAATCATTTTAGGTCTAGCACTGTTACGAAAAAGAGATTTTACTTTATTTTTCCCTCTACCCTGGACCTGAACTTCCAGAGTTTTTAATTTAGAGTTTGAGCCAATAACTGATTATTCAATAGGGAAGATAGGTCACAAAAACACTAATTATAGATAACATAGACTTGTGTGACTCTCTTAGGATGTGGTGTAAAAGGAAGCTAAGTAGGGAAAATTCTTGTTTCTGGTAAAGTCATTACAACCTTTAATCAACACCAGTTTGTTTCATTCAAGAATTGTTTTATTTTTAAAACAGAACATGAACCCAAAAGAAGAACGAGCCAAGAATATGAACAGACAATTCAAAGTAAAGGAAATGACCTTTAAACCTATGAAAAGATGTTCAACTTCATGGCAATAAGAGAAATGTACTTTAAGACTACAAGAAAATGCCTTGTTTTTTCATCTATCAGTCTGGCAAATATTTGAAATTTGACTATTATATTATTTTGACAAAAAGGTAAGAAAATATACACTACAATACATAATTGATAATGTTATAAATTGATTTAAATTTTGGAGGTCAATTTGACAATATTTTCTAAGTTAAAATACACAAATGCCCTGCACTGAAATTTTTCTTCTAGAAATTTTTCTTAAAGAAATACTATAAAAAATGCATTAAAAATGTATGTATACTCTTATTTTTTTTTTTACAGAATCCATGCATTGGAATACACCACAGCTTTTAATAAGAATAAGAAAAAGCTATAGAAAGTTATATGAAACTAACTGCAAATTATATTAACTGACTAAGAGATGATCCAGCACAGTCTGTAGAGTATTATATTACTTTGTTAATTAAAAAATTTAAAAATATGTATGTACATGAAGTATAAAAAACTGGCAAAATAACTTGCCTCTGGAGAGAATTGGTAAGCAGAAGGACGAAGAGACGAAAGTGAAATGGAAATTCACTTTTCACTGTGTATCTTTTTATACTGTTGAGATTTTTTTTAACCATCTACACTATTACTATCTTTTTACAAATAATATTTTAAAACAAAAGAGTAAGAAATTATGTTTTTAGCTACCTGAAAATAAGTAAAAAATGCCAATATGAATGAACTTTAAACTGTTAAACTTGATAAAAATAAAAAATAAAAACGCATTTACAATGCACTAATATTATTGATCTTAAGTTACAACTTCATGATACTACAGTTAACTGAAAATTATATAGACAACTTATTACTTTGTCCATATAGCAAAAATGCATTTATTACTCTCCTGCATTTTGCAAATCAATCAATACACATCCAGCCCATTAATATCCTGGTACAGCCACTCATACTTGGATTGTCATTTTTGGTCTGTTTTCAACTCCTCTTCCATGCTGTCCTAAATCATCTTTCGTTTAGACCAGAGGTTCGCCAGCTTATTCTGTAAAGGGTCAGGTAGTAACAATTTTAGGCTTTGTGACCCATGAGGCAAAATCGAACACATTATCTATGTGTTTATACAAAAAAGAAAATACAAATATCCACATCCTTTAATTGACAAAATTCATAATGCAATAGTAATTAAGAAAAAAATACATGTCAGTAGACATATATTCTCATTAGTAATGAGAAGAATTATTTTGTCAGAAGAAATAACATTTTGCTTAGTGTTTAAAGTTAATTTTCCTATCATTAAGTCAAATGAAAATTTGTCAAAACTTTATCTTATGAGTCCACCAAAAAGAGGCAGTAAAGTCAGATTTGGCCCATGGGCTGTAATTTTCTACTCCTCATTTCAAGACCAGTATCCTCCCCACCTTCTTGTCTCTGTTATCTTGACAACCAAATCCATTCTGCCTCAAAGATATTGCTAAACTCCAATGTTACCAGTCACTCCCATGCTTAAGGTTTCCTGCAAAAATTTCCTATTCCTTAGACTAGAAAATAAAGGCTAGGCTCCCTAACCCTCAGACCAGTTCTTCCTAGTGTGGTGCTGGCCTGTCCTCAGTCTTGTTCCCCACCTCTTCAACCCTCAGCCCCACCCACCCCAGGCACACAGGCACTTTTTGCTCTAACAACTCTGAACAACTTCCTGCCACACCACAAGCTGTTTTATCCCCTTCCAGCTGCTGCTGCCCCTTCCTGGAGTCCTTCCCTTCCTTTTCTGCTTGACGACTCCCAGCCAGCCAGCAAACTGCTCAGCACTCATCCCTTCTGAGAAGTCTGGCTGCTTCTCCACACACTGTATCTATATGGAATAACCATTTCATCACTTCTGCTGTCTCTCTGCACTTCCATTCTTGAATGGATAACATTTTATTATATTTACTACTATTGGAAGTCTATTGCCTTTCTTGTGCCTAATTTCTCTTTCCCTAGCCCCTAGAATATGCCTGGAACACAGTAGGAAGTCACTGGTTGTTGTTAAGCTAAACTTTTATCAATTAAATGGCAACTTTGATGTTAAATACAAACGATCCCATCTCCCATTCACTAGATACCTGTGGTGTTAACAATGTCCCAAACTTGTACAGTTGGCACTACATATCTGTGGGTTCCACATTCGTGGATTCAACCAACTGAAGATCAAACATATTTTAAAAAAAGATGGTTGTGTCTGTACTTAATATATACATATTTTTCCCTTGTCATTATTCCTTTAATACAGTATAACAAATATTTATATAGCATTTACTTTGTATAAGGTATTATAAATAATCTAGAAATTATTTAAAGTATGTGGGAGGATATACATAGATTATATGCAAATGCTATACCATTTTATATAACAGCATTGAGTATCCATGGATTTTGGTATCCACAGAAGGTCCTGGAACCAATCCCCCGTGAATACTGATAGACTGGATACTGACAAACGACTGCATTTTGGGGTCAAATAATTAACTTCAGTGCTAGCATATTTCAATCATATTCAAATAATCAAGAGTTTTCTCTTTTATCTGAGATGCCTAGACTTTTGGAAGCACAATTATAGCTAATGGCTAAAACTTGCTCACAAACATAGCCCAAAGGCCGGGTCTCCTTGGTGAGAATTTGCTCATATATATGTACATACGATATTTGCAGGAAAAGTCAGATTAAGTATCCCAGCACTGGTATACAATTTACTACAAACCCAGGGCAGGGATAGGAGATGGTGTTGGAGGGAAAGCAAAAAAATAACTCTTTTTAAGTACTGAAATATTCACACACACACACAGACACAGACACACACACACACACACACACACAACCAGTACTCCTTTATGCAAGTAACATTTCTGTTATTGCTATTTGTCTCTCCATGGGTTCCAGGAAGAATTTTCCACCAAAATATTTTAGTTTGTGCCTCCACATACACATAGTCTCTGTGTTGTGTAGTTTTTAGGACTGGAGCGTGCCAGGGTATTTCCCTTTATTTATGGGTTATGTGCCAACCTACAATGAAAGAGCACAACATAAAAGTTTCTAAGTGAGTATATTTTTGATGATGACTGTTAAGTAATTCTATGACTTTTGCCAAAACCAAGCTTTGTACCAGGGATGTTCTTCTTCCTCATCTTTATTTACTTATTCTCCAACTCTCTGTGCTTCCTCAGAAAAGCCAGCTCTGATCTCATTTCAGAGCAACCAATCCCATTCTTAGTGCTGTTCTAGCTCTCTATATTCGCCCTTTGTAGAACTTACCAAAGTTCATGATTAGACATTTGGGTGATTGTTTAATCAATGTGTTTTATTCATAAGGTCCGTGAAGCAGAATCTGTGTCTGTTTCCTCACTGTGTCCACAACACCTACACAATGCATACAGATGCATGTGCTCAGAAATACTGTTGACACTTGTAGAGTGAGGTCAATGGTTCATTTGGTACTAGTTCACTACTGAAGTATTTTATATCTGAGACAATCATGTGTTTGGAGGATAGAATTAACCTCATAAAGGAACCGTGGAGATTGCCATATTCAATCAACTTATGTACTAAGAAAAAAAAAAACCCAGAAACTCAGAGAAGTTACACAACTTGCCTGGGGTCTCATAGGAACTATTGGCAGAGTTTGGAAGGCCCATCTCCACCATTCATTTGGTGGCAGCTTGTCATACCATTCACCTTTCTATGTGGTCTCAAACCTTGCTTGTGGTTTCAAACTCCCACCACAACTTTGGCTGGCATGTCATAGCTTTGGCTCAATATGACACCTAATAATGTCCATTTAGTTTATATGCTCACCCACCACCTCAGTGCCCATTTCTCAGTGATCTTATTTCAATTCTGGCGAAGAAGAGAAAACCTGACTGGCATAAATTGGGCCCATTGTTCAACCCTGGTCTAAATAACTGGGGCCTAAGGAAGGAGGGCATTATAAGATACTTTAGAGATTGTGGATAGATAGAAGGTGTCTCTAAGACGCTGGTGTCAGGGAAGATGTAGATACACAAGATACACATAGGTAATTGTAAAAAGGCCAAAGTGCATAAGAACATGCATAGAAAACACATACACAATACATACACACATACACATAGACACCATAATATCTTTGTTTTGAGTTCATTAGTCTGAGCTTCCTTATATGGAAGGCATTTTTGATTTGTCATTTTGCCTTTTGTTTTGTTTATCCTTTGTCAAGCATGCAAATAAAAATTTAAAAATACATTATGTCTGATGCATCTAATTATAAACAAACACACAGGGGCATCCAGGCATCTAGTAAACGGGCATTCAGTGATACTTGCTCCCAGGAAAACATTGTTTTGTCTATTGCTTCATGTTACTGTTCTTTTTTTTTTTTAATGAAAGAAAGAAAAAATAAGAAAGAAAAAAGGGGGAGAGAGAACAGAATTCTTGCTCTATTGTCCAGGCTGGAATACAGTCTAGGAATAGGTATTAAAAACCTCTTTTATGCCGATAATTGTACTTAACAACAGAGATAGGAAGGAATAAGGGAAGAAAATAACAAGCAAACAAACAGACAACCAATATTTCATTTAACTCTGTGAAATGCTATGGAAATGCTGAAGAGTGATTTACTTCCAATTATATAGTCACTTTCAGAATAGGTGTAATATGATACTGAGAAAAATGAATGTTCTGGAGACCTGGGATGAAGAATTCTATAGATATTCACTAAGTTTACTTATTCCAGGTCTAAATTTCCTATTAATTTTCTATCTTGTTGATCCGTCAAATATTAACAACGTGGTGTCAAGATCTCCTGCCTTTATTGTGCGGGTGTCCAAGTCTCTTTATAAGTCATTTAGAACTTGTCTTATGTATCTGGGTGCTTCTACATTGGGTGCATATAAATTTATGATCATTAACTCCTGTTGTTGCATTAATTCTTTTGCCATTATGTAATATCCTTCTTGCTTTTAGTCTTTGTTACTGTTAAAGTCTATTTTGTCAGAGACAAAAATTACAACTCCTGTTTGTTTTTTTTTATTTTTTATTTTTTACTCTCCATTTGATTGGTGAATCTTCCTCCATCCCTTTAAGTCTTTGTGTGTCGATGTTTGTGAGATAAATGTGAATACAGCGTACCAGTGGGTTTTGACTTTTTGTTCAATTTGCCTGTCTGTGTCTTTAATTGGAGAATTTAATCCATTTAAATTTAGGATTAATATTAATATTTGTGAGTTCAGTATTATGATTTAATGCTAGCTGGCTATTTTGCCCATTAGTTGATGTAGATTCTTCATTATGGAGATACTTTTTACATTTTGGTAAGTTTTTGGGATGACTGATACTGGTTGTTCCTTTCTGTTTATAGTGCTTCTTTCAGAAGCTTTTGTAAAGCAGGCCTGGTGGTGATGAAATCTCCGAGTGCTTGCGTGTTCACAAAAAAATTTATTTTTCCTTCACTTATGAAGCTTAGTTTAGCAGGAGATGAGATTCTGGGTTGAAAATTCTTTTCTTTGAGGATGTTAAATACTGACCCCCACTCTCTTCTAGTTTGTAGGGTTTCTGCTGAGAGATCTGCTGTGAGTCTGATAGGCTTCCCTTTATGGGTAACCCGACCTTTCTCTCTAGCTGCCCTTAGAATTTTCCCCTTTATTTCAACCCTAGTGAATCTAGCGATTATGTGTCTAGGAGTTGCTCTACTTGAGGAATATCTTTGTGGTGTTCTATGGATTACCTGGAGTTGAGTATTGTCCTGGCTTACTAGCTTTGGAAAATTTTCCTGAATAATATCCTGAAGAATATTTTCCAACTTGGGTTCATTCTCTTCATGACATTCAGGTATAGCTATCAGTCGTATATTAGGTCTTTTCACATAGTCCTATATTTCTTGGAGACTTTGCTAATTCCTTTTTACTCTTTCTTCTCAAATCTTGTCTTCTCGTTTCATTTCATTAAGTTGGTTTTCGACCTCTAATATCCTTTCTTCTGCTTGATCAATTCGACTGTTAAAACCTGTGCATACTTTGTGAAGTTCTCATATTGTGTTCTTCAATTCCATTAATTCACTTATATTCCTCTCTAAATTGTCTATTCTCGTGAGCATTTCGTCAAACCTTTTTTCAAGATTCTTAGTTTCTTTACATTGGGCTAGAACGTGTTCTTTTAGCTCAGAAAAGTTTCTTATTATCCACCTTCTGAAGCCTAATTCTGTTAATGGATCGCACTCAATCTCATTAGGCCTTGTTCTCTTGTTGATGAGGAACTATGATCCCTTGTAGGAGAGGCATTCTGATTTTGAGTATTCTCAGCCTTTTTATGCTGGTTTCTTCCCATCATTGTAAGTTTATCCACCTGTCGTTTGTAATTGCCAACTTTCAAATTAGGTCTCTGAGTGGACGTCCAACTTGTTGATTCCCAGTGCCAAAATCTGAGCAACCCACTGCGCCAACCAAAACAGCGGCATTAAGATTCGTGGTGCTTTTCTGTCCAGGAATCTCCGGTCTGACTTTCCTGTTGAATCCCCTTTTCAATCAGGTAAATAGGCAAATCTGCCTTCCTGGAACTCCAAACGTCGATCAAAAGGGGACTCAGTCCCGTTTACTCTGCACCGAGAACCGCCGCGCCGGGGCACCGGCAAAACCGCCACATCAGCCACAAGAGTTGTGCTGGTGACCCATGGGGCTCCTCCGCTGGGAATCTCCTGGTCCGTGGGCAACAAAAATTCACTGTAAGTGTGGTGTCCTCTCTTTCTGTGCGCTTTCTCTGGGAGCTACAATCCTGAGCTGCTAGTAGTCAGCCATCTTGGATCTCTCTCCTCTAAAGCTTTTTAATAAACTTTCATTCTTGCTCTAAAACTTGCCTTGGTCTCACCTTCTGCCTTATGCCCCTCAATTGAATTCTATCTTCTGGTGAGGCAAGAATTGAGGTTGCCGCAGGCCCATACATGTTCCTGGCCACTTTGGTGCTGCGTGACTTGGATATATTGCCTCCTGCTAACATTATCTCCTGTGCTATCTAAGCTTTCCGGGATTTCTACTTTTTACTTTTTGTTGGTTCTCTGCAACTGTGCTATACTGAGAGTGATTTAGAAGAAGTAACAAAACTATCTGTTCGGATCGCCATCTACTACCACTCTTTTCTCTTAATACTATATTTCAACTGACTATATAAGTCTCCCACTGCCAATTTCTAAGAATTTTAAGAATGGCTGGCTCTTGAAGACTGGAAACATGCCTACAGAGGCTGCCTGCTCCATTTCTCAGTTATGGCACACGTTGTATAACATACTGGATACTATAATCCTGCAATCACTAACATAACAGAATCTACCTTTATATATAGTAATTGTCAATAAGTGCATTTCAGGGCAGAAAGTTTGTTTAGACCACACTATTCTAAGGTATTTATTAGCTGCTGGGTGACTATGTGAGAAGAGTAGATTTTTCTTGAAGTCAAGTTGCAGATTATGGAGTATAAGCCAAAAATATGCTTATTTCTTCAAGGCTTTGGTTAGAAATAGAGTATTGATAAGACACAGGTGAAAGTAACTGTATAATGACAAGGACCAAGTGAGTCAAAGGATTTGTTCACAGGTGAATCCAGTCTGCGTGGGGGAGGGTTGAAGCTGAGAAGACTGCAAGACAGTTGGAGTTTTCAGGATTTAAGCTCACTGAATAATACAAAATTGTATACTTTTAAATTACATCTTCCTTATATAGTTTGAGGTCTAAGATTTTTAAAGCTGTTTTAAAGTAGTCTGGACTTTTGAACCACATATAGTAAAAAAGACTGTCAGTGGAGAGAAGGGCTTATGAACACTAAAATTTTATCTTTGAAGGAGAAATATGTTCTATTATTTTAATTGGTGACAGCCAAATTTTAATGGGAAGATTGTGGATGGCTCAGAAATTCGGTTGGAGATTATTCTGGCCAACAGTTTTCATTATTATATTTCTCATTATTGGAATATAGTTAAACATACTTTTAAGAATTTTATTGAAGTTCTTGATGTATTGATAGCTTGTATCTTTTCAGCTGTGACTTAACATCATGACTGCGTAGTAGTATTTTGATTCTTTGCACTTGTTTTAGCTTATAAAAGAGCATTACCTGCAGAATACTTAGAAGTAAAACTATTCCTGTTGAATTAATCTTTATTTTATTGCTATTGAAATTATATATAGAATGAAATTTTATATGAGATATAACCATGGTCTATGTCTTAAAAATTGCTCTATTCATGGTTTTATGTGCTTTCTTTTGCTCACATCAATGGCAATATATTCAAAGCATTAATTTGTTAGTCAAGTTTACATGGCACTGTATATGCGATACTCTTATATTTTATTTAAAATTATTTTTATCAGAGCAGAATGGGCATGCTAAAAATTCAAATAGTACAGAAAATGTTATAATAAAAAGTTCTACGCATACCCACTTGTCAGAAGCAATCATTTTTTTTTTTTTCTAAAAGATGGGGTTTCACCACGATGGCCAGCCTGGTCTTGAACCCCTGACCTCAGGTGATCCACCTGCCTTGGCCTCCCAAAGTGCTGGGATTACAGGTGTGAGCCACCTTGCCCAGCCCAGAAGCAATCATTTTCAACTGTTATTATCATTTGTTGTTTGATCCCACAACTTCATATAATAAACTATTTCTTGAAATATCAACTGTTGCCTCTATTATGAAAGATAAATATTTAACTTATACTATTTAATTCCTTTCTATCCTCCCAATTACTGAGATTAGTATTATCAATTATTCTTCTATTATCTCCCCTTGTAATTTTAAACATTGTTTACCGTTATATGTATTATTTCATCATATTCAGACAGTAACTCTTGATTTTGAACTAATTAAAACATGGTGTTTTGGACCCTTTCATTTTCAAATTTTGCCATTTAGAATTTTACTTTCATGTTATTAATGTTGATAATATTTACATTTGACTCTGCAGATTAGTATTATTATTATTCTATTAGCTCCTCTTGTAATTTTAAACATTTTTTACACTTACGTGTATTATTTCATCATATTCAGACAGTAACTCTTGATTTTGAACTAATGTTAAAACATGGTTTTTTTGAACTCTTAATTATTCATTTTCAAATTGTGGCATCTATAATTTTACTTTCACATTATTAATGTTGATAATATTTACATTTGACTCTGCAGGTATAATTAATTGTGTCTTCTGTTGTTAATTTATAACTTGACTCAACATAAATATTCCATGCCTTATTTATATCCATATCTACAGAAATATTCCATAAATTATCTACATTTAAATAAATATCTCAGTATTTGTTTATATGTTGATTCTAAATAAGTATTGGCTGGGCATGGTGGCTCATGCCTGTAATCCCAGCACTTTGGGAGGCTGGAGGGTGAGGTGGGCTGATCACGAGGTCAGGAGTTTGAGACCAGCCTGGCCAACGAGGTGAAACTCCGTCTCTACTAAAAATACAAAAATTATCTGGGCGCAGTGGTGCACACCTGTAATCGTAGCTACTAGGGAGGCTGAAGCAGGAGAATTGCTTGAACCAGGGAGGCAGAGGTTGCAGTGAGCTGAGATCACACCACTGCACTCCAGCCAGGGCGACAGAGTAAGACTCTGTCTCAGAAAAAAAAAAAAAAAAAAAGAGAAAAAAAGAAAAATTATTAATGTTTTTAGCTTCAGATCCAAGCAGTATGCTAGAATTCTCTTCCTAAAGGTCCACTGTCAAGACTTTACTGTTAGAAGAAGAATCTCATCAGAATTAAGGTCAAATGGGTTTTAAGTTATTCTTAGTTGCTGAAAATCACACCACATTAAAATTTGCTTCATAACTGAATCATGAATTTTTCATCAAGTGTACTTTCCTGTTGTTCGTCCTGGCATTCTTTATGAGGAATTTCTTTTTGGAGCTCACTGACTTCCTGTTCTAATTTGGTCCCAGTTATTTTCTAGAATTGTTACACAACTGTCATCCTCGGACTTCCTTCTGTTGATCTGGGAGAGCTTACAGCGTTTCATATTCTGTCTTCTTTTGTGTTTTTCACTCATAATATGTACAGAGTCAAATGAATTTCCTAGAAAAACCAGTGAGTCAATATTTTGAGTCCTTGTGATATGGAAGGGGGCAGGGAAGTGCTGGGTAGAGAAGGGTGGGGTCCCTGGTGAGGGCTCCACCCTTGGGCCTGTGCTCATGGACCTAAATGAGAACAGGCATTTCTGTTTCCATGCCCCAAAAGTTGCCTTTTGGCCCACCATGCCCCCCATCCTGTACCCACAAAACCCAAGACCCTAGCAGGCACAGACACAAGTGGCTGGAGTTCAAAAGAGTAGGAGAACAGAGACAGACACTAGCAGACAACATCAGGCCATCGATGGTGGAATGATGTGGAATCTGGTTGGAGGCAGTCAGAGGAGAGTCTGGCCACTGGGCAATCTGACTCTAGGGGAAGACCACCTTTCCACTCCATCCACCTGTGGCTCCCCATGCATCTCACGAGAGCTACCTCCACCACTCAATAAAACCTTGCACCCATCCTCCAAGCCCATGTGTGATCTGATTTTTCTGGTACACTAGAGCAAGAACCTGGGATGCAGAAAGCCCTCTGTCCTTGTGATAAGGCAGAGGGTCTGATGAGCTGATTAACACAAGCCCCCTGCAGAAGGCAAAGCTGAAAGAGCACCCTGCAACTCATGCCCACTCGGGCTTCAGGAGTTGCAAACACTTAACCCTAGACACTGTTGAGGAGTCAGAAACGCTCCTCATGACCTGCCCATCTGCACGCTCCCCTTAGAGGTTTGAGCAGCCAGTCACCGAAGAAGCAAGCCACACCCCTGTTGTATACCCTGCAAGAGGGATAAGGGAACTTCTCCCATTTCATCTGAATATCTGAAAGCATCTTTAATTTGAACTCACGTTTTATTTATAATTTGTTTTAACATAGAAGTAATATAATTACCTATAAAAATTTGAAACATTGTTTGTCACTCACACCTTGCTGATGATAAAAAAACCTGATGTCAGATGATTTTTGGTCTGATACTATTAGAAATTTTGATTAGCTTACTAAATAATTATCTTTTAATATGATTCATTTGGTAATTATTTTATTTTATTTTTATGCTGTCATGTCCATTTAAGTTATATAATACTTTCAGGTATAATGATTGAATTTGACAAAGTTCCTATGGCAAATATGAAGCTGTGTAAAATCCGCTCCCTAACCCAGAGAACTTGGAAGTTGTTGTGATTATGATTGTTTTATATTATGCTCATACTACTTAAAACTCATTTATTCTTTCTTAATTATTATATATTTTTAGTACTTTTAGAGCACAGATTGTTGGCCCATTATTTTGTAATATATGTTTTGCTTTTAAGAGAAGAAGTTCAGCCATGCGCAGTGGTTCACACCTCTAATCCGAGCACTTTGGGAGGTAGAGGCAGGCGGATCACAAGGTCAGGAGTTTGAGACCAGCCTGACCAACATGGAGAAACCCCATCTCTGCTAAAAATACAAAATTAGCCAGGTGTGGTGTTTTGTGCCTATAATCAGGAGGCTGAGGCAGGAGAATCACTTGAACCTGGGAGGCAAAGGTGGCAGTGAGCCAAGATCACACCACTGCACTGCTTTTTTTTTTTTTTTTTTTTTTTTTTTGTAAAAAAATATACAATTTTGGCGTTTGGAATGTGAGAGAGGATGAGAAAAGAGAGGCTTAGAAGATATAATTGGTATCAGGGTAAACTATATATGTATCACTATAGCAACATGTTATATCATTTTAAAAGCATATACTTTGGAGCTAAGTACATAATGGATTCAAATAACAACTCTTTTCTTTTTTGTCTGTGTAGATTTTGAAAAGTTAGTTACTATTTCTCAGCTCCAGTTTCCTCACCTATAAAACAGAGCAAATCATTTCTGCCCATTAAGTTATAAACTGTGTGAAATATATACGAAAAGCCTGGCTTATAGTTGGCATCAGTGTAACATAAGCATTTTTATATACACTCTATATGTATTATCTTTTCTTAAACAGCTCTTCACAATAGATATTAACAAGTAGCCAAAATTGTTGGCATATTTTTATTCAAAATATTTCTTCATTGTCCTTGTAATGTCTTTAAGGATCTGTAGTGGCAACTTTTCTTTCAGTGTTGATATTAGTAATTTGTATTTTCTCTCTTTCTCCCTCTCATTATTTCTGGATTAGAATTGCCATGAATTTATCAATTTTGTGGATTTTTTTAAACTGGCTTTTTACTTTTCTCAATTGTCAGTTTTCTGTTTCTTCTATTTCTGTTCTTTATTCCTACTTCTATTTACTCTTGGTTTACTTTTCTTCTAGATTCTTCAGGTGGAAATTTGGGTCATTAGGTTAAATCTTTTTGATTTTCTAATGTAAGTATTTAAAGCTATACATTTCCCTACATGAACTGTCTCAGTTTATCCTGAATATTTTTTTCAAATTTCACTTAAAAAATTTTTTAGACAAAGTCTCTGTCACCCACGCTGGAGTGCAGTGAGGTGATCTTGGTTCACTACAGCCTCTGCTTCCTAGGCTCAAACCAATCCTCCCACCTCAGCCTCCAAAGTAGCTGGGAATACAGGTGCACCACCAGACCAGCTATTTTTATTTTATTTTTTGTTTTTCTTTGTAGAGACAGGATTTTATCATGTTGCCCATGCTTGTCTCAAACTCCTAGGCTCAAGCAATCTGTTCACCTTGGCCTCCCAAAATGCTGAGATTATAGGCATGAGCCACCACACCTGGCCTATCCCACATATTTTACATGTTATGTTTTTATTATCACTCAGAACATAAGTTATACTTAGTATTGAAGTGCATTTTATCTGACATTAATACAACATTACTCTAGACTATGCTGCTAACATGATATTATGTTTATTCATCTATTTATATTCAATCTATCTGTTCTTTATTTTTAAAGTACATGTCTACAGAAGCCAGCATATGCACTGTAGTTGGGATTTGCTTTTTAAAGAATCCAATTGGACAATTTCATTCTGTTGATTGGCATAGGTTGTCCATGAGCATTTAATTATTGATATTGTTGGATTTACTTTATCAATTTATTAATTGTTTACTATTTGCCACTTATGCTTCTGATTCTTCTGTTCCCCCTTTTTTGCCATATTTTGACTAACTTAATTTTTTGTTAATTCTATTTTAAATTTAGTTACTGGCATTTTAGCCATGTTGCCTCGTATTACCTCTTAAATGCTTGCTTTAGGAATTACAATATCTTCTTTACTTTTTGCACTGTGCCTGAAATTAATATTTTACTAGTTCACATAGAATATAATATTTAAGTAGTTCCTCAGAAAGAAAACATGCCTTTAAGAATGTTGAGAGAATGTCAGATAAATCTTTACTTTCAAAAAGCTGATCTTTTAAGGTTATGCACCTACAGTAGTCCTAGAGAAACTCAAGGCAGAGAAGGGGTTAATCTGATTAGATTTATTGATGTGGTTTTTGTGTAATAGAGGGAACCACACAGCATTTATTAGGGAACTGCACTGTTGAAAAGCTCAACCGCTTGGAATGACAGGGATGGAGTTAATTTAAACAAGATAAAATAAAATGAAAAGAGGCCATTGGACCTCTAAATATATTGGGGAGAAGGAAGGCTGATATACAAACTCTTTGTTTCATAATTTTGTTTAGGTTAGTTCTGGATAGGGCTATGGTAGGTACAATTAAGATTCATTCTGGGAATGTCTTATATTTTCCTTGATGAACTCTATAATTTAAGGCACATTTTAAACCCTAGAATTTTACAATTTAAAATGGAACACACAGAATAAGACATTGATTAATTCATTTAAGGAAACAATATTCCAATTTATTTAATAAGTAGTTTTACTAGATCTTTACTAACAACATCTATAAATAAATAATGATGGATATACCAGCTGTAATTATCAACCTCAGAGCATGCATTTTAAAAGTTTCAGAACTGACTATTAACATTTACTAATTTCGGGTATTTAGAATCCTACTTTTCCAGAGCCTGCTAATGAGACATTTAATGAACAACAAAGATGTCATATATCTTCTTGGGAAGATTAGAAATATCCATTAATTCACTAAAATTAAGAAGGGAATAGTTACATATGGAATGCTAATTATAAAATAAATTCTTGATTTTAATGAAAATGTTCACAGCCTTTTTGGGATACATCTGAAACATTTGCTAAAACCATTTTTTTTTCTCCTGATGGTGACAGCCAGACTGTTTAAGCTTATGACATATAATTTTCCAGACACTCTTTTTAGAATGCTCAATAATATCATTTAGATGTGGATTAAGGCATGTGCAGATGCTAAGGCCCTACTCAAAGCTGCATAACAAATAAGAAACCTCATGACAGTGTCCTTTTGCATTTCATATTTTTGAAAGATGGCCAATTATCTGCATGAAATGATAATGTGTAAGCAATAGTATAATTTAAAAAATTATTTCTGTGTGCTATCTCTGTGTGTATAGAATAAATGAAAGAACTGAGGCAATTTTTAGGGATAATTTAGGTTAAACAATATTTTTGAATTAAAAAAAAAATCCAAGTAGTTTCCATTATGGAGAGTTGCTTCAAGTTTTCCTGTTAAGTAGAATGTATGTATTAGAGTTTGCACATATGTCAGTATATGTAGCATGTGTACCAAATCCAGAAGGAATGTTCTAAAGGGTGTTACTTATCTGGGATTTAGATTTATTGTCCAAATCTTGACTCTAATTGTCAACATAATTAATCCAAGGGTCAATATCTGAGTGTCTCAACCTCAGCAGTTTTAGGCTTTGTTTTGTTGGGCTGCCTTTTGCATATTTGATACCTAGCAGCATCCCTGACCTATACACACTAGATGCCAATAGAAACCTCCCATTTGCAGTGACAACCAAAAATGTCCCCAGATATTGTTAAATGTCTCATTTGGGGAGTTTCAAAATTGTACCTGGTTGAGAACCATTGGTCTATATATAACCTGGCTGTTGTAATCTTCACTTTCTAAAAGACTTTATAAGGATGGCTCAGTACCAAAAGGAGCCACTTACTTTCACTGTATCTTATCAAGAAATTAACTGGGACTGTGGACTGTCCAAGCAAGATGGTAAAATAGAAGCCTACACCATTTATTCCTACCAACCCCACTAGAACAACACCAAACTTTAACAACTGTCTGTACACAGAAAACACCATCACAGGAACCAAAAATCAGGTGAGCAATCATAGTACCTGGTTTTCATTCCATATTGTGGAAAGAAACATTGAGGAGGGAAAAGGATGCAGTGTTGAATTGCTGTTGTCACCCTTCTCACCCCTATCCTCTGGCAGCAGCTGTGCATCCTGGGGAGAGAATCTGTGTACTCTGGAAAGGGAGAATGCAGCAATTGGGGAACTTTACATTGAACTCAGTGCTACTCCATCACAGTGGAGAATAATAAAGCCTTGCTGGGTCCAGTCAGCACCAGCATGGAGGGAGTATTTGGACCAACCCCAGCCAGAGGAGAATTGTCCATCATTGGAAATTGAGTTTCTTAGCAGGCCTCTGCAGCACAAGCTGAAGGGCTCTAGGGTACTACGTAAACTTGAAAGGCAGTCTGGGACACAAGCACTGTAATTCCTAGGTAACTCCTAGTGCTAGGCTAGGCTTACATCAGTGAACTGGTGTGGCATGTGACCTAGGGAGACACCAGCTGGGAAGGCCAAGGGAGGCCTTACGCCATTTTTCCCACTACCCCAGGCAGTGCCACTCATAGCAATGAAAGTGACTCCTCCCGTCTGCTTAAGGGGAAGAGGGCAAAGAGTAATGAGGACTTTGTCTTGCATCTTAGATACCAGCCAGCCATAGTAGGATAGAGCACCAGGCAGACTTGTAAGGCCCACATTCAAGATGCTAGCTCCTGGATGACATTTCTAGACACACTGTGGGCCAAAAGGGAACCCACTACCTTAACGGAAGGAATCCATCCTGACAGGCTTCATCACTTGCTGACTGAAAAGCCCTGGGCTCTGAATAACCACCAGCCATATCCAGGGCATATGTCATAGTCCTGGGGATCTGAGACAGGCTGGCTTCAGGGGAGATCCAGCACATTCTCGGTTACAGCGTCTATGGTGAAAGACTCCTTCTGTTTGAGAAAAGTGCAGGGAGAATTAAAGAGGACTTTGTATTGCACCCTAGGTACCAGCTCAGCCACAGTGAGGTAGACAAAGAAGTAGGCTTTTGGAGGTCCTTAAGTGCCAGCCTAGGATTTTAGACAGTATTACTGGAACTTCCCTGAGCCAGAGGGAAGCCCACTGCCCTGAAAGATGAATCGTAGTTCTGGCAGCATTCACACAAGCTGATGGAAGAGCCCTTGGACTCTAAGCAAACATCAGTGGTAGCCTGGCAGAACCCCCCATGGAATGATGATGGCCAAAGGGAGAGGCTACTCTGCCTGTGGAAAGGGAAGGGAAGAGTGGGAAAGACTTGTATTGCGGTTTGAGTGCCATCTTAGCCACAGTAGAGTAGAACATCAGATAAATTGCTAAGGTTTTTCACATTAATCACTGGTTCCTAGACAGCATCTCTCGGCATGCCCAGGGCTCAAGGAAACTCACTACCCTGAAGGGAAGGGCCTCAGGGAAAGTGCAGTAAATGCAGTGCTGGCTTCAGGTCTGACTCAGGGCAGTCCCAGTGGTGGTGGCCACAGGGCTGTCTGCATCACCACACCTCCAGTTCCAGGTAACTCAGCACAGAGAGACTTTGTATGTTTGGGAGAAAGCAGGGGCAAAGAACAAAAGTTTCTGCCTGGTAATCTAGAGCATTCTTCCAGATTTTATCCAAAACCACCAAGGTGGTACCTCTATGAATCTGCAAAAACTACAGTGTTATTGGACTTGAGGGTTAAGTTCCTTTCAGTGCTCAGAAAGCCTTCTGATATGGTTTGGCTCTGCATGCCCACCCCAATCTCATATCAAATTGTAATATCCATGTGTTGAAGGAGAGGCCTAGCAGGAAGTGTTGAATCATGGGGGCAGACTTCTCCCTTGCTGTTCTGATGATCGAGTTCTCACAAGCTCTGGTTGTTTGAATCGGTGCAGCACTTCTTTCTTTGCTCTCTCCTGCTCCAACGTGTGAAGACATGCTTGTTTCTCCTTTGTCTTCTGGCATGATTGTAAGTTTTCTGAGGCCTCCCAGTCATGCTTTCTGAACAGCCTGCATAACTGTGAGTCAATTAAATCTCTTTTCTTCTTAAATTACCCAGTCTCAGGTAGTTCTTTATAGCAATGTGAGAGTGGACTAATACACCTTCCCAGGAATGACAGGCACAAACAAGCCCAGACTGTGAAGGTGACAATAAATACCTAACTCTTCAATTCCCAGTCACCAAAGAACATCTACAAGCATCAGTGCCATCCAGGAAGTCACGACCTCACCAAATGAACTAGATAAGGCACCAGGGACCAGCCCTGGAGAAACAGAAATATATGATCTTTCAGACAGAATTCAAAATAGCTGTTTGAAAAAATGCAAATAATTTCAAGATATTGCAGAAAAAGAATTCAGAATTATTTTTTTAAAAATACTTTTTTTCTTGAAACAGGGGCTTGCATTGTCACCTAGGCTGGAGTACGTAATATGACCTCAGCTCACTGCAACCTCCACCCCCAGGCTCAAGCAAGCTTCTCATCTCAGCCTCCTAAGTAGCAGGAACTACAGGTGCACACCACCAGGCCCATATATCTATCTATATCTATATCTTTACATCTATATTTTTTTAACTAGAGACAGGGTTTCACCACATCGCCCAGGCTGGTCTCGAACCTTTGGGCTCAAGTAATTCACCAGCCTTGGCCTCACAGAGTGCCAGAATTACAGGTAAGAGCCACCATGGCCAGCAAAAAATTCAGAATTTTATCAGATTAATTTAACAAATATATTAAAATAATTAGAGTAACACAGAAGTTGTTGAGTTAAAAATGTAATCAACATGCTGAAGAATGCATTGGAGTAATAGAATTAATCAAACAGAAGAATCAATGAGCCTGCAGACAAGCTATTTGAAAATATAGTCAGAGGAGACAAGAGAAAAAAGAATAAAAACAAAGAAGCATGCTTACAAGATCTAGAAAATAGCCTCTATAAGAGTTATTGGCCATACAGAGGCGGTAGAGAAAGAGATAGGGGTAGAAAGTTTACTCAAAGGAATGCTATCAGAGAACTTCCCAAACCTAGAGAAAGATCTCAACACTCAAATACAAGAAGGTTATAGAACACCAACCAGACTTAACCCAAAGAAGACTACCTCAAGGCATTTAATAGCCAAACTCCCAAAAGTCAAGGATAAAGAAAATATCCTAAAAGCAGCAAGAGAAAAGAAACAAAATACAATGGAGCTCCAATATGTCTGGCAGCAGACTTTTCAATGTAAACCTTACAGGCTGGGAGAGAATGGCATGACGTGTTTAAATTGCTGAAAGAAAAACTTTTGGCTGGGCATGGTGGCTTATGCCTGTAATCCCAGCACTTTGAGAGGCCAAGGTGGGTGGATCACCTGAGGTCAGGAGTTCAAGACCAGCCTGGCCAACATGGTGAAACCTCGTCTCTACTAAAAATAAAAAAATTAGCCTGTAGTCCCAGCTAGTCGGGAGGCTGAGGCAGGAGAATCGCTTGAACGTGGGAGGTAGAGGTTGCATTGAGCCAAGATCACATCACTGCACTCCAGCCTGGGTGACAGAGTGAGATTCTGTCTCAAAAAAAGAAAAAAAAATGAGAAAACTTTTACCCTAGAATAGAATAGTATATATGGCAAAAATATCCTTCAAGCACAAAAGAGATATAGACCTTCCAATACAAATGAAATGAGGGATTTCGTCAATACCAAACCTGTCTTACCAGAAATGGTAAAAGGAATTCTTCAATCTGAAAGGAAAGGGTGTTAATGAGCAGGAAGAAATCATCTGAGGGCACAAAAGTCAGTGGTTATAGTAAGCCTATAGAAAAACACAGAAAAGTATAACATAATTGTGGTGTGTAAACTTTTCTTGGCTTAGGTAGAAAGACAATGATGAATCAATCAAAAATAAGAGCTACGACAACATTTTAAGGCATAGACAATACAGTAAGACATAAAGAGAAACAACGAAAAGTTAATAGGAGGAATGAAGTTAAAGTGTAGAGTTTTTATTGTATTTTTGTATGTTTCTTTGTTTATTAAATAACTATTAAGTTGTTAGTTTAAAATAAAATAGAATTTGCAAGTATTATGGTAACCTCAAATCAAAAAACATACAATGGATACATAGAAAATAAAAAGCAATAAATTAAAGCATACCACTAGAGAAAATTATCCTCACTAAAAGGAAAACAGGAGAAAAAAAAAGACTAGAACAACCAGAAAACACACTAACAAAATGTCCAGAATAAGTCCCTACTTGTCAATAATAACATTAAATGGAAATGGATTAAACTCCCCAGTCAAAGACATAGAGTGGCTGAGGAGATTAAAAAACAGGACCCAACAATCCGTTGCCTACAAGAAACACACTTCATCAATAAAGATACACATAGACTGAAAATAGAGAAATTGAAAAGGATATTCCATGCAAATGGAAACCAAGAATGAGCAGAAGTACCTATATTTATATCAGACAAAATAGATTTCAGGACAAAAACTGTAAGAAGAGACAAAGAAGGTCATTAGATAATAAAGGGATAAATTCAGCACACAAATATAACTATTGTAAATATATATGCATCTAATACTGGAGCACCCAGATATATACAGCAAATATTATTAGAGCTAAAGAGAGAGATCAACTCCAATACAATTATAGCTGGAGACTGCAACATTGAACTTTCAGCACTGAACAGATCTCTGGACAGATCTCCCAAACAGAGTATCAACAAAGAAACTTCGGACTTACTCTGTACTATAGAACAAATAGACCTATAGTTATTTACAGAATATTTATTCAACAACTGCAGAATATATATTTTTCTCCTCAGCACATGGATCATTCTCAAGGATAGACCATATTTTAGGTCACAAAACAAGTCTTAAAACATTCCAAAAATTGGAATAATACCAAACATCTTCTCTGACCACAATGGAATAACACTACAAAACAATAAGAGAAATTTTAGAAAGTATACAAACACATGGAAATTAAACAATATGCTCCTGAAAGATTAGTGGATCAATGAAGAAATTAAGAAGAAAATTACAAAATTCTTGAAACAAATGATCATGGAAACACAACATCCTAAAACCTATGGGATACAGCAGGAGCAGTACTAAAAGGGAAATTTATAGCTATAGGTGCTTGCATAAAAAAAGAAACTTCAACAGAGAGATCCAAGATGGCCGATTAACAACAGCTCAGGATTGTAGCTCCCAGTGAAAGCGCAGAGAGCGAGTGGACGCCGCACTTTCAGACGAATTTTTGTTGCCCACAGACTAGGAGATTCCCGGCGGAGGAACCACACGTGTCGCCAGCGCGACTCTTTTGGCCACCACAGCTGTTTTGCCGGCGC